>SJYA01012761.1:0-12420 GCA_006410615.1 Neotragus moschatus
ACTTTGTGGAGGTCAAACGAGGGGATCCCAGAGGTCCCCGTCGTAACTTGAGAGGGACCGCCGCAACTCAAGATAAACGGGGAGATTCTCCCCTCCAGGCGAGGTGAGGCCTTTATGTGAGGCGGCATCTCGAGTGAAATCACACCACTCCACTTAGACTTGGAAAGCTTCCTTCAAACCCTTGCTACACCACAAGAAGTTCACCGAAACACCTGTCTCCACTCTAGAGGAATCCCGAGGGTCCCACCACAACTGAAGAGGAGCCTTGTTGTCTGCTCCTCAGCCAGAAATGAAGGTTCCTNGACGTCTAGCTCAGTCAACCCAACTAGCCCCCATGCCCCCCTGGGGACAGATTAAGGCACTCTGTCACCAGGCACAGGGGATAGTTTCCCTACAGGGGTCTTCAGCTTCTCCTGAAAGGGTGTTTATTGCTATGCTTGCTTTACTCTCTTGTGAGGTAAGCACCTCTCCTATTCCAACAATGTATTGGGCATTCCTCCCGGATCCTCCAACCTTCCAAATCGTTACTTGGAACAGTGACCCCATACGGGTCAATACAGACCAACCTCACCTTTTGGGAGGATCTTTTACTTCCTATATAAAAGATCAATACTCTATTAATTTCAATTATACCTTTATAGGACTAGCAGATGATTTTCCTGTTTGCTTTAATTTTCCTTCTGGCCATACAGGAAACTTTATTACCAAGAAAGGGTGTGTTGGAGCCTCTAAAAAGGCCGTTATGACAGATTCCCCAACTTCTANTTTCCATACAGGGATCTTCAGCTTCTCCTGAAAGGGTGTTTATTGCTATGCTTGCTTTACTCTCATGTCAGGTAAGCGCCTCTCCCATTCCAACAAAGTACTGGGCGTTCCTCCCGGATCCTCCAACCTTCCAAGTCGTTACTTTGAACAGTGACCTCATACGGGTTAATACAGACCAACCTCACCTTTTGGGAGGATCTTATACTTCCTATATAAAAGATCAATACCCTATTAATTTCAATTATACCTTTATAGGACTAGCAGATTATTTTCCTGTTTGCTTTAATTTTCCTTCTGGCCATGCAGGAAACTTTATTACCAAGAAAGGGTGTGTTGGAGCCTCTAAAAAGGCCGTTGTGACAGATACCCCAACTTCTAAATTTGCATCTAATGGGGATCAGTCTGTTTGGATTTTACAGGCTCGTATGCCTGGGGTCCTTGACCCCTATAAATCCCTGTCTCTTAGGGCTCCACCAGAGTATCCAAATTGTGATGATGTTGCTCCCTCAGATGTCATATGGAAAACTATAGATGATCATTCAGGATATCCGACTTGGAAATCTTGTATTTATAATTCGAGAATTGATTACAGAATACCGGGAGGAAGAAATTGTACAATTCAGGACTGGAGCAACCCAAATCCAGGCCAGGACCCTGAGTCTGACGATGGCTTTATCAATAGATTAAAAAATTGGAAAGAATATTCAGTTCCTTGGCTGATATTCGCCACTAGATGGCATCATAATCAATTTGTTCCCCCTATGCTGTCTTATGCGGCTAAAGGAAAAACCTTGTGGCAGCCAGGAATTTGGAGAGCCCTCGCCGCTACTGCCCCTATTACATTAACCTGACCAGAAAATAATTCTGTATATTCCATTTTAGCCTGTTTACCATCCCCTTATGTTTTTCTTTTCACTAATGACTCTGGAAGGCTTAAAATACAATTGAATTATACGGGTGGACCCAATGTAGTGACCTGTGAACAATATATGCTTTCATCTTGTTTAACCTCTCAATATAATGTGTGCTCTTCTGTGGTCCTGAAACGTCCACCCTATCTCATGGTACCTGTAATTGTAACTACGCATTGGTATGATAACCATGGCCTTGCTGTGCTGCAACAGCTCCAAGATTTAATGTGGACACGACGGTTTGTGGGCTTACTTATCTTGGGAACATCAGCTTTGATAACTGCAATCACTTCCATTACTGTGGCAGCTTTATCTTTGACTCAACAAGTGCACACTGCCCAATATGCTGATACCATGTCTAAAAATGTTTCTTTAACACTAGCAACAGAGGAAGTTATAGATAGGAAATCAGAATTGAGGGTTGATGCCCCAGAAGAAGCAATTATGCATATTGGGATTGAATTACAAAGTCTAAAATTAAAAATGGCTCTTTCGTGTCATGCTGACTACCGGTGGATATGTGTTATGTCCCTGAAAGTAAACAAGACAGGTTTTGATTGGGAAAGAATAAAAAATTATATTTTAGGTGTTTGGAACAGCTCAGATATTAGCTTAGATTTAGGAAAACTTCATAATCAGATTCAGACCTTGGAACACTCTGGATTAGATTTTACTGCTGCAGGAGAAGCCAATGACTTTTTCCACACCTTCTCTAACTTCATTTCTGAAAAGACTTTTCTGTCTGCTCTTTCTAGTTATGTTACCATGGGTGTCATAATCCTGCTCCTCATAATCCTTCTTCCTTGCATTGTCAGGATTCTTCGGCAGAGCATTCAGAACCTCGTGAATGAATTACACCTGATAGTGTTAGAAAACAAAAAAGGGAGAGATGCTGGGGGCCAGAGTTGGAATCTCACCTGTGAAATGGTCACATGGCAGAAATCCAATGGGCAAAGCTATTCGGATTTCAGAGATTCCCCCTGAGTTTCCCTGAGCATCTACACCCCAGAAATAAGGAAACCCGAATATACCTGCTACCAGGAGCCAGCGTGAGGATTCCACCCGTGACTTTGTCACGTGGCAGACTCGATGGGCAATGACGATTCGAGTCTCAGAGTTTCTTCCTGGCATTTCCTGAGCAAGTCCCTAGAAAATAAGAATCTGCCTGACATTGTACTTTTTTTCTAATTCTTCTGACATTTTTGGGAAAAGGTTAACTCAGGGCTTTCGTCTTCTGCATTTGAAAGGAGGGTTTCAGCTACCCCCTCTGACTTAAATGCTTTCATTTACCTAAGTTTCCCAAACCTTTTTACAGCTTGTGAATTGCTTACAGCCTCTAACTGCGAGAAGCACGAAGCTTAAGTATTTAAGGTTACAGAGCCTCTTCTATACAGCCAAAAATCCTATTGATGACAGGATTTCACTGTTGACTCAAGGCTAGCTGCCAGACCTCCTTATTCTTCGTCTTATAGGCACCCAGGAAGATGTTAATCAAAGTAAACGGGATATGGGAAAAGATATATAGTAGTTTGGAAGTTAGCAAGGCTAGACTTTTGAGTTAATTACCTTTCCTTTGTTATAAATCACTGTACGCCTCTTGTTACTAATTGCTATGGAAGAATGTAACTTTATTTAGTGCTTTCTGAGAACGGCACCAGACTTTGGGAAGAACAACACAAATAAGTCTTCTGGTTAACAAATCCTTATCAGAAAAGAGCCATAAAATGTTAATTGGCCTTTTTGCCAGAAGATGATGTAAATCACCTAAGACTTGTGTATACAATTAGGTATGCAAAGAAAAAATCCTGGTTTTGATAAGAGTTTGAGCTCTTTATGATGCATAACTTGGTGTTACCCATTGATCTCTGCGTATAAAAAGGCCTTCTGAACAATAAAGGATGGACAAGTTTCTCAGACTAGTCTCTCGAACTAGTTTTTTGGAAATCTGGCTTCCCCCATGTCTCTTTCTTTCTCTTTTTCTCTCTCCTTCCCTCTTAATCTAATTTCTGGCTGGATTCCCATCTGGAGTGGGGCGGCTCACCACGTCTACTTACTTGCCCTGGCTACTTAAGTCCTGTGCGAAAGGAAGCCCAAGGTGGGGAACCTTTAAAGATTCAAGTGGACGCCGACGGCCCTACGTAGATGGTGTAAACCTCTTGAGGTTTTATTGGTTTTCCCCGTAAACCAAGTTATTCAGCCTCTTTTCTCCACTTAATTTTCCTACTACACTATTATTTCCTAATCTAATGTTATATTTCTGAATAAATAATTTTTCCTCGCTTATCCGTCTAGCCTTCAAATCACCCTGGATCCACTGGGGATGGACCCCGAAGCATGTCAGCACTGCAGAGGACACCTCAGGTTCCGGCCTCGGCTCCTGATGAGAACTTAAGACCCGGCAACGACTTGAGAGCAATGTCAAGAGGCCCCTGGAAACTCACATGGAGACTGGGCTTTGTGGAGGTCAAAGGAGGGGATCCCAGACATCCCCGTTGTAACTCGAGAGGGACTGCCACAACTCGAGAAAGACTAGGAGATTCTCCGCTCCAGGCGAGATGAGGCCTTTTTCCGAGGCAGCATCTCGAGGGAAATCACATCACCCTACTGAGACTTCAAAAGGTTCCTTCACACCTTTGCTACACCCCAAGAAGTTCCCAGAAACACCTGTCTCCACTCCAGAGTAATACCCGGGATTTCTCCACAACTGAAGTAGAGCCTCGTAGTCTCCTCTTAAGCCAGAAATGAAGGATCTTTCCCCGCTTTGTCAAGCACAAGGAAAGGATTCTTGGCGTTTCAGTCGCATCTAAGGAGGAGGCACTAACCACAGATAAGGCAAGAGGCACTCCCAGGGTGGTGCCATCATTCCTAAAGACCCACAAATGTTTCCTTGGTTGTGACAAAATTCCTAAATACCAACAAATGTTCCCTGGGTGCTGCCAAAATTCCTATAGACCACAAATGTGTCAGACCCCTTCAGATAAACCTGATTTCCCTGCATTTCCTCGACTGTCAACGTGAGTATCAACTCAAACCTCGGTGGCATATGTGACAGCCCTTGTCACTTCGTGCAAAAGCCACAGATTTCTGTGTCAACTTCACGGAAAGCCTGACTATAATTCGAGTACTCGGGAGGAAAGCTGAAGTGCATGTCTCCAATGGAGACGAGGCCTCACTCCCCTCTTGGGACTCCAGAGGAACGCCAAGATCCATGTCAGCACTGCAGAGGACACCTCAGGTTCCGGCCTCAGTTCCTGACGACAACTTAGGACCTGGCACCGACTGGAGAGCAATGTTGAGAGGCCCCTGGCAACACACATGGAGACTGGACTTAGTGCAGGTCAAACAAGGGGATCCCAGAGGTCCTCATCATAACTCCAGAGGGACTCTGAAACTTGAGAAAAACTAGGATATTCCCCCCTCTCAGCGAGATGAGGCATTTTTCCGAGGCAGCAACTTGAAGGAAATCACACAACCCCACGTAGACTTGGAAAGGTTCCTTCACACCCTGCTACATCTCAAGACGTTCCCGGAAACACCTGTCTCCATGCAAGAGGAGTATCGAAGGTCCCGCCCCAACTGAAGAGGATCCTCGTTGTCTCCTCCACAGCCAGAAATGAAGGTTCCTTTCCCTGAATCGTCGAGAAAGGGGAAAGGATTCTTGGCATTCCAATCGCATCTCACGAGGAGGTGCTCTCCACAGGAAAGGCCAGAGGCACTCCCTGGGTGGTGCCACCATTCCTAAAGACCACAAATGTGTCAGGCCCATTCAGATGAACCTGATTTCCCTGCATTCCCTCGACAGTCAACCGGAGTATCGACTCACAACTCCATGGCACGTGTGACAGTCTGTGTCACTTCGAGGGAAAGCCACAGATTTTTATGTCAATTTCACAGAAAGGCTGACTCTGATTCGAGTGCTCAGGAGGAAAGCGAAAGTGAGTGTCTCACTGGAGACAAGGCCTGACTCCCGTCTGGGAACTCCAGAGGAACACCAAGATCTCTGTCAGCACTGCAGAGGACACCTCAGGTTCCGGCCTCAGCTCCTGATAAGAACTTAGGACCAGTAACCGACTTGAGAGCAATGTCGAGAGGTCCCTGGCAACTCCCATGGAGACTGGACTTTGAGGAGGTCAAACGAGGGGAACCCAGAGGTCCCCGTCGTAACTCGAGAGGGATTGCTGCAACTCGAGAAAACTTGGAGATTCTCCCCTCCAGGCGAGATGAGGCCTTTTTCCGAGGCGGCATCTCGAGCGAAATCACACCACCCCAATTAAACTTCGATAGGTTGCTTCACACCCGTGCTACACCACAAGGAGTTCCCAAAAACACCTGTCTCCACTAAAGAGGAATCCCGAGGGTTCCAACACAACAGAAGAGGAGCCTAACTGGCTCCTCCTCAGTCGGAAATGAAGGTTCCATTCCCTGCTTCTTCAAGAAAAGGGAAAGTATTCTCAGTGTTCTAGTCACATCTCAGGAGGAGGCGTTCTACACTGGAAAGGCCAGAGGCACTCCCTGGGTGGTACCACCATTCCTAAAGACACACAAATGTTCCATGGGTGGTGCTACCATTCCTAAAGACCACAAATGTGTCAGGCCCATTCAGATGAACCTGATTTCCCTGCATTCCCTCGACAGTCAACCGGAGTATCGACTCACAACTCCATGGCACGTGTGACAGTCTGTGTCACTTCGAGGGAAAGCCACAGATTTTTATGTCAATTTCACAGAAAGGCTGACTCTGATTCGAGTGCTCAGGAGGAAAGCGAAAGTGAGTGTCTCACTGGAGACAAGGCCTGACTCCCGTCTGGGAACTCCAGAGGAACACCAAGATCTCTGTCAGCACTGCAGAGGACACCTCAGGTTCCGGCCTCAGCTCCTGATAAGAACTTAGGACCAGTAACCGACTTGAGAGCAATGTCGAGAGGTCCCTGGCAACTCCCATGGAGACTGGACTTTGAGGAGGTCAAACGAGGGGAACCCAGAGGTCCCCGTCGTAACTCGAGAGGGATTGCTGCAACTCGAGAAAACTTGGAGATTCTCCCCTCCAGGCGAGATGAGGCCTTTTTCCGAGGCGGCATCTCGAGCGAAATCACACCACCCCACTTAAACTTCGAAAGGTTGCTTCACACCCGTGCTACACCACAAGGAGTTCCCAAAAACACCTGTCTCCACTAAAGAGGAATCCCGAGGGTTCCAACACAACAGAAGAGGAGCCTAACTGGCTCCTCCTCAGTCGGAAATGAAGGTTCCATTCCCTGCTTCTTCAAGAAAAGGGAAAGTATTCTCAGTGTTCTAGTCACATCTCAGGAGGAGGCGTTCTACACTGGAAAGGCCAGAGGCACTCCCTGGGTGGTACCACCATTCCTAAAGACACACAAATGTTCCATGGGTGGTGCTACCATTCCTAAAGACCACAAATGTGTCAGGCCCCTTCAGATGAACCTGAATTCCCTGCATTCCCTGGACTGTGAATCTGAGTATAGACTAACACCTCGGTGTCACGTGTGACAGTCCGTGGTACTGCAAGGCAAAGCCACAGATTTTCATGTCAACTCACGGGAAGCCTGACTCTGATTCAAGTGCTCCAGAGGAAAGCGGAAGTGCGTGTCTCCACTGGAGACGAGGTCTGATTCTGCTCTGGGCACTCTAGAGGAATGCCAAGATATATGTCAGCACTGCAGAGGACACCTCAGGTTCGGGCCTCAGCTCCTCACGAGATCTTAGGACCCTGCACCGACTTGAAGGAATGTCGAGAGGCCCCTCTCAACTCCCATGGAGACTGGACTTTGTGGAGATCAAATGAGGGGTCCCAGATGTCCCCGTCGTAACTAGAGAGGTACAGCCCAAACTGGAGATAAACTAGGAGATTCTCCCCTGTAGCGAGATGAGGCCTTTTTCTGAGGCGGCATCTCAAGGGAAATCACACAATCCCACTTAGACTTCAAAAGGTTCCTTCACACCCTTGCTGCAAATCAAGAAGTTCCCTGAAACACCAGTCTCCACTCAAGAGGAACACTGAGGGCCCAGCCAAAACTGAAGAGGACCCTCGTTGTCTCCTTCTCAGGCAGAAATGAAAGTTCCTTTCCCTGCTTCCTCGAGAAAGGGGAAAGGATTCTCGGCATTCCAGTCGCATCTCAAAGGAGAGCCCCCAAAATGAAAGGCCAGAGGCATTCCCTGGGTGTTGCCACCATTCCAATTGGCCACATTTGTGTTAGGCCCCTTCAGATGAACCTGGTTTCTCTGCATTCCTTCGACTGTCAACCCGAGTATTGACTCACAACTCGATGGCACGTGTGACAGTACTTGTCACTTCGAGGAAAAGCCACAGATTTCTGTGTCAACTTGACGGGAATCCTGATTCTGATTCGCCTGCTCGGGAGGAAAGCAGAAGTGCGTATCTCCACTGGCGACGAGGCCTCACTCCCCTCTGGGGACTCCAGAGGAACGCCAAGATCCATGTCACCACTGAAGAGGATACCTCAAGTTCCGGCCTCAGCTCCTGACAAGAACTTAGACCTCGGCACTGACTTGAGAGCAATGTTGAAAGGCTCCTGGCAACTCCCTTGGAGAGTAGACTTTGTGGAGGTCAAACGAGGGGATGCCAGAGGTCCCCATTGTAACTCGAGAGAGACTTCCGCAACTTGAGAAAAACTAGGAGATTCTCCCCTCCAGGCGAGATGAGGACTTTTTCCGAGGTGGCATCTCGAGGGAAATCACACCACCCCACTTAGAGTTCGAAAGGTTCCTTCACACCCTTTATACACCTCAAGAAGTTCCCCGAAACACCTGTCTCCACTCAAGAAGAATACCGAGGGTCCTGCCACATCCGAAGAGGAGCCTAGTTTTCTCCTTCTCAGCCAGAAATGAAGGTGCCTTTTCCTGCTTCGTCGAGAAAGGGGAAAGGATTCTACGCGTTTCAGTCGCATTTCAGGAGGAGGTGCTCTCCACAGGAAAGGGCAGTGGCACTCCCTGTGTGGTGCCACCATTCCTAAAGACCAACAAATGTTCCCTGGGTGTTGCCAGCATTCCCAAAGACTACAAATGTATCAGGCCCCTTCAGATGAACTTGATTTCCCTGCATTCCCTCTACAGTCAACCCAAGTATTGACTCACACCTCGGTGGCATGTGTGACAGTCCTCGTCTCTTCAAGGGAAAGCCACAGATTTTTATATCAACTTCACAGGCAGCCTGACTCTGATTCCAGTGCTCAGGGGGAAAGCGGAAGTGCATGTCTCCACTGGAGACGAGGCCTGACTCCACTCTGGGGACTCCAGAGAAACGCCAAGATCCATGTCAGCACTGCAGAGGACACGTCAGTTTCTGGCCTCAGCTTCTGATGAGAATTTAGGACCTGGCACCAACTTGAGAGCAATTTCGAGAGGCCCCTAACAACGCACATGGAGAGTGGACTATGTGGAGGACAAACAAGTGGATCCCAGAGGTCCCCGTGGTAACTCGAGAGGGACTGCCGCAACTCGAGAAAAACTAGGATTTTCTCCCCTCCAGGCGAAATGACGCCTTTTTCCAACTTGGCATCTCGAGGGAAATCACACCACCAGACTTAGACTTGTAAAGGTTCTTTCATATTCTTGCTACACCTCAAGAAGTTCCCCGAAACACCTGTCTCCACTCAGGAGGAATACTGAGTGTCCCACTACAACTGAAGAGTCCCCTCGTTGTCTCCTCCTCAGCCAGAAATGAAGGTTCCTTTTCCTGCTTCGTCGAGCAAGGGTAAAGGATTCTGGGCATTCCAGTCGCATCTCAGGAGGAGGCGCTCTGCACAGGAAAGGCCAGAGGCACTCCCTGGGTGGTGCNCTAAAGACCCACAAATACTCCCTCGGTGGTGCCATCATTCCTAAAGACCACAAATGTGTCAGGCCACTTGAGATGAACGTGATTTTCCTGCATTCCCTCGACTGTCAACCCGAGTATAGACTCACACCTCGGTGGCAAGTGTGAACAGTCCTTGTCCCTTCGAGGGAAAGCCACAGATTTTTATTTCCTACTTCACGAGAAGCCTGACTCTGATTCGAGTGCTCGGGAGGAAAGTAGAAATGGGTGTCTCCACTGGAGACAAGGCCTGACTCCATTCTGGGGACTCCAAGGAACGTAAGATCCATGTGAACAATGCATAGGACACCTCAGGTTTCGACTTGAGTTTCTTTCGAGATCTCAGGACCCGGCACCGACTTGAGAGCAATGTCAAGAAGTCCCTGGCAACGCACATTTCGAATGGACTTTGCGAATGTCAGACGAGGGGATCCCAGTGGTTCACGTCGTAACTCGAGAGGGGCTGCGTCAACTCGAGAAAAACTAGGNGGTTTCGACTTGAGTTTCTTTCGAGATCTCAGGACCCGGCACCGACTTGAGAGCAATGTCAAGAAGTCCCTGGCAACGCACATTTCGAATGGACTTTGCGAATGTCAGACGAGGGGATCCCAGTGGTTCACGTCGTAACTCGAGAGGGGCTGCGTCAACTCGAGAAAAACTAGGAGGTTCTCCCCTCCAGGCGAGATGAGGCCTTTTTCCAGGGCGGCATCTCGAGGGAAATCACACAACAACATTTAGACTTCGAAGGGTTCCTTGACACCATTGCTACACCTCAAAAAGTTCCCCGAAACAAATGTCTCCACTCAAGAGGAATACCGAGGGTCCTGCCACAACTGAAGAGGAATCTCATTGTCTCCTCCTCAGCCAGAAATCAAGGTTCCTTTCCCTGCTTTGTCCAGAAAGGGAAAAGAATTCTAAGCGTTCCAGTCGCATCTCAGGAAGAGGTGCTCTTCACTGGAAAGGCCAGAGGCACGCCCTGGGTGGGCCACCATTCCTAAAAACCCAAAAACTGTTCCCGGGTGGTGCCACCATTCCTAAAGACGACAAAAGTGTCAGACCCCTTCAGATGAACCTGGTTTCCCTGCATTCCCTCGACTGTCAACCCGAGTGTCGACTCACACCTTGGTGGCACGTGTGATAGTCCTTGTCACTACGAGACATAGCCACAGATTTTTATGTCAGCTTCAATGGAAGCCTGACTCTGATACGCGTGCTTGGGAGGAAAGCGGAAGTGCGTGTGTCCACTGGAGACAAGGCCTGGCTCCCCTCTGGGGACTCCAGAGGAACGCCAATATCCATGTCAGCACTGCNGTTCCAGTCGCATCCAGGAGGAGGCGCTCTCCACAGGAAAGGCCAGAGGCACTCCCTCGGGGGTTCCACCATTGCTAAAGACCCACAGATGTCCCCTGGGTGGTGCCGCCATTCCTACAAACCACAAAAATATCAAGCCCCTTCAGATGAACCTGATTTCCCTGCATTCCCTCGACTGTCAACTCGAGGTTCAACTCACACCTGTGAGGCAGGTCTGACAGTCCTTTTCACTTCGAGGGAAATCCACAGATTTTTATGTCAATTTCACGGGAAGACTGACTGATTCGAGTGCTCGGGAGGAAAGCGGAAGTGCATGTCTCCACTGAAGACAAGGCCTGAGTCCCGTCTGGGGAATCCAGAGGAACGCCAAGATCCCTGTCAGCACTGCAGAGGACACCTCAGGTTACAGCCTCAGCTCCTGACGAGAACTTAGGACCAGCAACCGACTTTAGAGCAATGTGGAGAGGTCCCTGACAACACCCATGGAGACTGGACTTTGAGGAGGTCAAACGAGGGGAACCCAGAGGTCCCCGTCGTAACTCNGCCAAGATCCCTATCAGCACTGCAGGGGACACCACAGGTTCCAGCCTCAGCTCCTGACAAGAACTTAGGACCAGTAACCGACTTGAGAGCAATGTCGAGAGGTCCCTGGCAACTCCCATGGAGACTGGACTTTGTGGAGGTCAAACGAGGGGAACCCAGAGGTCCCCGTCGTAACTCCAGAGGGATAGCTGCAACTCGAGAAAACTTGGAGATTCTCTACTCCAGGCGAGATGAGGCCTTTTTCTGAGGCGGCATCTCGAGGGAAATCAAACCACCCCACTTAGACTTCTAAAGGTTCCTTCCCAATCTGGCTACACCACTAGAAGTACCCCGAAACACCTGTCTCCACTCAAGTGGAATACCGAGAGTCCGGCCACAACTGAAGAGAAGCCTCATTGTCTACTCCTCAAGCAGAAATGAAAGTTCCTTTCCCTGCTTCTTCCAGAAAAGTGTAAAGGATTCTGGGCGTTCCAGTAGCATCTCAGGAGGAGGCACTCTCCACAGGAAAGGCCAGAGGGACTCCCTGGGTGCTGCCACCATTCTTAAAGACCTACAAATGTTCCCTGGGTGGTGCCACCATTCCTAAAGAAANCAGACGAGGGGATCCCAGATGTCCGTGTCGTAACTCGAGAAGGACTGCCGAAACTCGAGAAAACCTACAAGATTCTCCCCTCAAGGCGAGATGAGGCCTTTTTCTGAGGCGGCATCTCGAGGGAAATCAAACCACCCCACGTAGACTTCGAAAGGTTCCTTCACAACCTGGCTACACCACTAGAAGTACCCCGAAACACCTGTCTCCACTCAAGTGGAATACCGAGGGTCTGGCCACAACTGAAGAGGTGCCTCAGTGACTACTCCTCAGCCAGAAATGAAGGTTCCTTTCCCTGCTTCTACGAGAAAAGGGTAAAGGATTCTGGGCGTTCCAGTCGCATCTCAGGAGGAGGCGCTCTTCACAGGAAAGGCCAGAGGCACTCTCTGGGTGCTGCTACAATTCTTAAAGACCCACAAATGTTCCCTGGGTGGTGCCACCATTCCTAAAGAAACACAAATGTTTCCTGG
>SJYA01012762.1:0-11252 GCA_006410615.1 Neotragus moschatus
CATCCCTTCATTCTTTCTGGAGTTATTTCTCCACTGATCTCCAGTAGCATACTGGGCACCTACCAACCTTGGGTGTTCCTCTTTCAGTATCCTATCATTTTGCCTCAAATGCATTATATAAATGTAAGGGATTCTTGCTCCTATGAGAATCTAATGCCACTGCTGATGTGACAGGAAGCAGAGATCAGGTAGTAATTTAAGTGATGGGAAGTGGTTGCCAATACAGATGAAGCTTTGTTCTTTCAACTGCTGTTCACCTCCTGCTGTGCAGCTGATGTCTTAATAAGCCATGGACCAGTACCAATCTGTGGCCCAGGGTTGGATACTCTCGGTTTAAGCCACTAGATTTGTAATAATTTATTGCAATAACAAAAAGAAATTAATATAATAACTATAGTAAATTGTGGATAATCGTGACATATGAACTTTCCAATAATATCTTCTGGGTTTTTGATGGGACACATAGTCTGGATAAATTTATGTTTTAAAATGTACCTGTGACTTTGTTTTTATTTAGGTATGTTGAGGCCCACAGATACAATTGTCATTTTTTGCTCACAGTTTCCAAGAGGAGAAGGCATGCCATACCATGCAGGATCACATGGGAAAGCACCTGAGTTGACATGAAGCAGAAGTGTGATGAAAATATCAGCAAAAGACTTTATTGTGTTTTTATGCAAGAAGAAATGCGGGAGGCAAGGTAAGAAGCTGAATACATTTAGGACTGGCAAATTTGAAAAATTTTCTTGGGATCTAGGCTATAGGGGTGTTGGTTACTTGGTACCAGGCTCTGGGGTGATTTAAGGAAGGAAGCTTGTCTAAACTACAGAAACCAGTTAAAAGAAGGTAGATGGGGTGGCAAGGACTCTGATTTGGTTGGTTTATATATTAAAGTCATGTTCACAGGCAAGCTGTTTCCTAACTCTAGAAATTATCTAGCTCTCGGAGGGGTAGTATCTCAAGTGTGCAAGGCCTGATGGTGTTCAAAAAATCATAAAATATAGAAACATTTTAAAAAGATTAATATAAGATAGCATCCTGGATCCAAATGTGAAGCATGAGACTCAGGCTGGAATCCAGTCAACGTATCCCATTTTTCTGACAACAGTAACAGTAGTTAGTATTTGTTTTGGGGCCTGAGCCAATCATGATAAGCTGAATTTCAGAACTAGATATTGGTTATAAAGTAATTAGTAACATTTTTGGAGGGTCCTCTCCATTGATCTTGGAGCTGTGAATGTAAGACCAGCCAGCTCTCTTCTTATAACGACTGGAAGTTGCCCTGAGAGTGGTAAAAACACAGACCAAGAAACTTAAAATATAGAAGCACCTGTATCAAGCTGTATCTGAAACCAGAACTCCTCTTGGATTTCTCAGGTATAAGAGTCAGAGAGTTACTTTTTCTGAAATACTACTGTTTTAATTTTCTTCATCTATTACTGAATAACAAAATATCCCCAAAGTCAGCGACCTAGACCTACAACAGTTTTACTATAGCCCATAATTCTGGGGGCCAGGAATTCAGGCAGGGCTTGACAGGACAGTTCTGTATCTTGCGGCGTCAACTGAGGTCATTTTGGCAGATAGCCTTCTCTGGAGTGTGCAAGCAGGAAGAAAAAACCAATATCCCTCAGAAAGCACTCTTCATGTTTTTCAGTCTTTTTGGCATAAAATTTTCCTCCCAGGAGAGATACTTTTGGCATTGCTTAACCTGTGGAGATAATATGGGTTTGATCTGAATCATTTCCTCTAATGTGTTCTTCTTGTCACTGGGGTTCTTGCCAGTGTTGAGGGAAAAAGCACTCGGAAGGATTTTAGAATATCTGTATCCCAAAGATTATTTATTTCAGTTATATTTATGGAGAACTGGGCATGTTCCAAAATAACCTGAAGGATCATCAAGGGAGATTGCCTCTCTGGCTCTTTCCCCTCTGGGGGAGGAAGAGTAGTTTCCTTTTTACTTACGGGTTCTTGGCTGAATCTTCCATGTAATAAAAGACAGATTAACAAGAGAAAAACAAACAGAAGCTTAATGACATGTACACTCCTTTTAGGGTTTCCCCAGTAACTCAGTCAGTAAAGAATCTGCCTGCAATGCAGAAGACTGCCTGCTGTACAGGAAATGTAGGTTCAATCCCTGGGTCAGGAAGATCCCCTGGAGAAGGAAATGGCAACCCATTCCAGTATTCTTGCCTGAGAAATACAATGGACAGAAGAGCCTGGAGGGCTACAGTCCATAGGGTTGCAAGAGTCTGACGTGATTTATCAACTAAACCTCCACCCCCACCACTCCTTGTATACAGAANCCCTGGGTCAGGAAGATCCCCTGGAGAAGGAAATGGCAACCCATTCCAGTATTCTTGCCTGAGAAATACAATGGACAGAAGAGCCTGGAGGGCTACAGTCCATAGGGTTGCAAGAGTCTGACGTGATTTATCAACTAAACCTCCACCCCCACCACTCCTTGTATACAGAAAACTGAATAACTCTTCAAAGTGACCCAAGCTACTACCTTAAACATCATCTCAAGCTAAAGACCGTCAATTGAATAAAAAGACATGGCCTAAAAGTTTCAAGTTAAGTCTTATTCAAGGATCTTACTGAGGATTAACTTGAAGGGCATCTTCTCAGATAGCTCTGAGGAACTACTCTGAAGAAGGGAAGGGCCAGGATATATAGAAGTTTTCAATGGAAAAAAATTAGTGGAGCTTCAAAAGATTACTGCTCATAGCAAACAAGAATGCTGGAGTGGGTTGCCATTTCTCCCTTCAGGGAATCTTCCCTACCCAGGGATCCAACCTGCATCTCCTGTGTCTCTTGCATTAGCAGGCAGAGTCTTTACCACTGAGCCACCTGGGAATCCCAAAGAATAAGTGTCTCACATTAATTATTTTAGTGCTTTCTCTATGTATGGGAAGATGCAAGAGTCTAGGCTCATTGAAATTATTCCTTAGATATGTGTCTTAACCATCTCATGGTCAGTATCTGAAGCAGAGAAAACTTTCTGTTTTTCTCCATCACGAATTTCCCTAAGGGCACACCATTGAGGGTAGCAGTAGTGGCTGATGGCTTGACCTCTGTAGAACTGGAATGGCAGGCAATATTTTTTTTTTTTATTTCTTCGAATAACAGGTAACATTCCCTGTCCACAGAGCCCTCTGTTGGTCAAAAAATTGGGGATGTATTTTGGAGCTTCCCAGGTAGATCAGTGAGTAAAGAATCTGCATGTGGTACAAGGGATGACAATTCAATCCCTGAGTCAGGAAGATATCTTGGAGAAAGGCATGGCAACCCACTCCAGCATTCTTGCCTGGAGAATCCCATGGACAGAGAAGCCTGGTGTGTTACAGTCCATAGAGTTGCTAAGATTGGACATAATTTAAGTGATTGGGCATGCACATTTATGATCAATTTGTCCTACAGTGCTAGGAATCCTCATTCCTAGGTCAGACAAGGATTTTGTTGATGGGTCACTCAATGTGTTGTTCTTGGATTAGGCCATGTTGATAATCTAAAATTCTCTGAATTGTCTGTTTTTCTAGTCTATTATAATCCATGAAATATTTTGCTTTATTGTTTTCTTCCATATCTAGAGTGGTACTGTTAGGCCCTGAACGGCCTAATCACGGGAGACGTTGCTTCACAGATCACCAAGACCCGAATTCGATGCAAACAGCAAGAGGATTTATTGAACCGGCGCGCCGGGGTTCGATCATCCTCGAAAGGAGCGAACCCCGACCTCAGTTATAGAGCAGTTTTTATACACAAAAGCTACAAGTAGGTATAGGTGGCGTGAAGACAATCTGAACAAACTGATTGGTGGGCATAGCTTGACCTTTACAGAGATAGGTCTGGAAATTATCAGGTTGAAAAGGCTGACTGACCACCTTTCGGCGGTTAGCCAATTCTCAGAAAAACAGTTCTCTAGAAAAGTTTAACAGAAAAACAATTACCTGGGGGGTCTCTTGTGAGGGCCAGGAAACTAGACTATAGGTCATCAGATAGGGGGCAGGTTCTTTTTCCATGAGTCATGACTTGCCTCTAAGGATCAGAACAAAGGATTGCTTTTAAAATTTAACTTTTTCTCTTCAGTACTATTACAATTATCCTATATAGAGTTATATATATGATCAGTTGCCTCAAGTCATTTAGGTATCATTAATTTTGTCAGAAACTTGGTTTCACATTGAGAAGTCATGAACTCTCAGAACAAAACCNGGGCAGGTTCTTTTTCCATGAGTCATGACTTGCCTCTAAGGATCAGAACAAAGGATTGCTTTTAAAATTTAACTTTTTCTCTTCAGTACTATTACAATTATCCTATATAGAGTTATATATATGATCAGTTGCCTCAAGTCATTTAGGTATCATTAATTTTGTCAGAAACTTGGTTTCACATTGAGAAGTCATGAACTCTCAGAACAAAACCAGCTCACCAAAACTAAGAGGTAGATCACTTAAGGCAATAATTTAATTTTTCATGTGAATCATAGTTAGCATAGGGGAGAAGTTTTTCTGGAAAACAAANTGGTGATGGATAGGGAGGCCTGGCGTGCTGCAATTCATGGGGTTGCAAGGAGTCGGACAGACTGAACGACTGAACTGAACTGAACTGTGTGGAGGGTGCAGTCATCTGCATTTGGGGTGACCCTGAGGCTGGAGGCTGGAAGTGGGAACCCCTCCAGCAGGAGACTTGGAGCCCAGGGAACTTTTCAAAGCTCTTCCAGCCCAGAGACTCTGCTGTACTTTGCATGCAGCAGGCTTGGTTTCTCTGCAGTAAGGCCCACCGTTGTCTAAAGAATGCAGGCTCAGGAAGAGGGCAACAGTCGCTCCAGGTACATCAGAGGCACCTGCCTGGCACAAATCTCCCAGGTTTAAAAAAAACTTTC
The DNA here is from genome assembly GCA_006410615.1 of Neotragus moschatus. Taxonomy (NCBI): domain Eukaryota; kingdom Metazoa; phylum Chordata; class Mammalia; order Artiodactyla; family Bovidae; genus Neotragus; species Neotragus moschatus. The sequence continues at coordinate 4,890 of SJYA01012762.1, forward strand.
AAAAGTTTATTTATTTTTTAATTGAAGGATAATTGCTTTACATAATTTTGTCGTTTCCTGTCAAACATCCACGTGGATCAGACACAGGTGTGCATATGCCCTCTTCCTCTCAAGCCTCCTGCCCGCCTCCCTCCGCACTCTGCCCCTTTAGGTCGGTGCAGAGTCCCTGTTCGAGTTCCCTGAGACATACAGCAAACTTCCATGTTACATATGGTAGTAAATTTCCATGTTATTCTCTCCACACACCTCACTCTCTCCTCCCCTCTCCATGTCCATAAGTCTGTCTCTATGTTTTTCCATTGCTGCCTTGCAAATAAATTCATCGGTACTATCTTTCTAGATTCCATATATATGCATTAGTATACGATATTTATCTTTCTTCTTCCGACTTACTTTATTCTGTATAATAGGCTCTAGGTTTATCCACCTCATTAGAACGGATTCTCAGCTTTTTTAGTGAGATGACAACCTAGCCTCAGGATGTAAGCTTGCTTAGGTTCCAGGGATGTGACAAAGCCTAGGTCATCATGACAAGAGAGGAATAGAGTCAGCGTTTTTTCTCTGTTCGTTTTCTCCTTATTATATAACTTGCATTGTCCTATATGGATGAAGTTCAGTGTTTTGAGGTTGTTTTTTTCCTTTTTGATATACAACAACATGATTCAATAATACATAGGTATATATGTTCTTTTTTGGGGTTTGTTGTAGCCACACGTTCCGGGAAACAAACTCACTCAGAAGGACAATGCAGATAGTGAAGTGTAGTTTATTACACCGGCGGGCCCAAGGCAGAGTCTCCTCTTAGCAAGGACCCTGACCAGCATTTGTGAAAATCTTTTATATCCCATGTGTACGTGTCTGAACCCACCACTCCAAATTCCTTGAGACTTACATAAACCAAGGAAAATACAATCCCAATAAGCCCATCATCCACGTGCTGTGTGCTCATGTGCTCAGACAGTCAAAGAATTAGCCGATAGTCAATAAACCCGAGGTTACACTCCAGTAGATACAGAAAAATTTATGGCCTGTCTGGAGGAAGGGGTGATTAGTGTATGTTTTCTCTTAGGCGATGAGTAACCTAGATACAATCTTCAAGGTTCCCCTGTCTGGAGGGGGTCTTATGCTTCTGTTGTTGTTTTCATAGGCACTAAACACAGAGTTCAGAGTCCATTGGAAAGGTGGCTGAGCATGATCAGCATGAACAGGCCTAAGATGGAGTCTGGGCCCCGTGAATTCCTTCTTCAGGTTCTTTTCCAATATAGGTTATTGCTGCTGCTGCTAAGTCACTTCAGTTGTGTCCAACTCTGTGCGACCCCATGGACGGCAGCCCACCAGGCTCCGCCATCCCTGGGATTCTCCAGGCAAGAACACTGGAGTGGGTTGCCATTTCCTTTTCCAATGCATGAAAGTGAAAAGTGAAAGTGAAGTTGCTCAGTCGTGTCCAACTCTTCAGCCCACCAGGCTCCTCCGTCCATGCGATTTTCCAGGCAAATAAGGTTTGTTGTAATCCCTGTGGATTGTTTTTATAAGTAGTAGTGTGCACACGTCAGTTTGAACAGGCTCCTTCTCCCCGCCACCCTTTGTCTTTACTGGTAATGTTGTAGCCATGCGTTTTGGGAAACAGTCACTCAGAAGGACAATGCAGACAGTGGAGTGCAGTTTATTACACCGGCAGGCCCAAGGCCGAGTCTCCTTTTAGCCAAGGACCCCGACCAGTTTTTGTGAAAACCTTATATACGATAAGCATATGTGCCCAAACCCACCTCCCCAAAATTCCCTGAAACTAGTCTGAACAAAGGAAAAAGAAAGTTACAAAGTTAACCCGTGATTCATAAGCCTTAAGCCTAGGTAGTTAACAGTGGACAACTATCATCAATAGACTTATGGTCATACCCCAATAAACATAATAGAATGTATGATTCTATTCAGTTACATAGATAATTAGGGTATTCTTTTAGGTGATGGAAAGCCCTGGGGCTCTTCCTTTCGGGGGCTTGGTTTTCCAGTTGTTATGTTGTTTCTATAGATACTGGGCATATAGCTCAAAGTCCACAGTCCGGCCCAAGATGGAGTCCTGCTTTTAAGATAGAGCCTGTTCTGTTTCCTCCTTCAGGAACATTATGCTTATTTTCTAAGCCAGGTGAGGCTATTTACCCTGGATAAGAAGTTAATTTGTTACTGTTAGGGGACTAGGCCGGAGCCATGACCAGCTCGAAAGGCTACACTAGGCCTAAGTTTAGGGTCCTTGTAAACCTGAGTTACGACCCTAGGAAACTCCACCCTCGGGCAAGTCCCGCTCGCGCCAAACCCGAGCCAATCCGGATAGGGATGCAGGATTTGAAAGTCGCGTGTGTGCGCATGGCCTAGCCAGTCATTATCTGCCACCTACGTTGTCACAGAGACAAAGAATCGCCTGTATAAAAACAGCTGTGAGTCAGAGCTCGGGGCTCTCGTCAAGACTCCGCTGTTGGATGAGACTCGAGCCCGAGCTCGAGCTAGCAATAAACCCCTTTATGCTTTTGCATTGCCGTGGGTGTCTTATTTCTCTTAGTCTTGGGGACTCGGACCTCGGACATCACATGTGGGGGCTTGTCTGGGATCTCTTCAACTGGGAGGAATAACACCCTTCTGGCAGAGGGGGTCTCCTCGTTTGGAGGAGAGTTATCTGAACACCAGTATCAGGTCTCGTCAGGGGCGAATTAGTCGCCCTAGCTAGCATAAGACTGAGGCCCAGCAGGCGCGCTAGAAGGCAGCTGGCTCTGCGGGGGGAGAGAGCTTCGCTCTCGATCCCGAATCTGGTGGGCAGTGGACGCCCTTCGGAAAGGTAACCTTGAGGGACAGGAGGGTTTGGGGGCCCCAGGAAGACCTAGTACTGTTTCCGGCCGAGGTTTGTCTGTCTTCTGTTCATCGTATCTCTGTGTGTGCCGACATCGTCTCTGCTCTCTGTGTGTTTGTCTTGTCTCCTGTGTTCTGCTCTGTAATCATGGGACAAGAGACCTCCACTCCGCTGTCCCTTGTGACTGACCATTTTTCTGATTTTAAGTCTAGGGCACAGAGTTTGTCAGTGCTGGTGAGGAGGAACAAATTAGTAACTCTTTGCTCCTCTGAATGGCCTACTTTTAATGTCGGCTGCCAATGAGAGGGGACCTTAAGCCTGCCAACCATCCGAGTGGTCAAAGAGAAAGTGCTCGCTCCTAGCCCTGGTGGACATCCAGAGCAGACGCCTTACATCTTAGTCTGGCAGGATCTGGTGGAAAACCCACCAGCCTGGCTGAAACCTTTAATTCCCACCCCCCTACACTTCATCAGTTCCACAGGTACTTGTCGTGGAGGCATCCGAAAAGGAAGAACATAAGGATCACGACGGCCAGGCGAAGCTGGTACTCCAGGAATCCTCACTATACCCCAACCTAATTGACCTGGAAACTGAACTCTCACCACCTCCCTATATACCCCCGCCTTTGTCCCCTCAGGTGCCACAGTTATCCTCCGGAGGGGCATGAAGAGACACTGAACCTTTGGCCCCAACCCCAGGAAGGGGCCCTGCCCAGAGGACTAGTGGAAGGACCAGAGGGGTCCTTGGTCTGGCAGACGATGGTGACCCGGAGGCCCCCACAACAACTGTCCGAGCGTTTCCTATTCGGGTGAGACTGGCCCACCCAGACGGAGAACGAACATACCAATACTGGCCCTTTTCCACCAGTGATCTGTATAACTTGAAAACTCAAACCCCTTCGTTCTCAGAAAAGCCCCAGGGCCTCATTGACCTTTTGGAATCTATCCTTTTTACTCATAATCCCACTTGGGATGACTGTCAGCAGCTGTTACAGGTGCTCTTCACCACAGAGGAACACGAATGGATTTTGTCGGAGGCAAGGAAACACGTTCCAGGGGTGGACGGAAGACCCACCATGCGGCCTAATTTGATTGAGGAGGGATTTCCTCTGACGTGACCCCACTGGGATTTCGAGCGCGCTGAAGGTAGGGAGCGTCTCCGAGTGTACCGCCACACTCTCATGGTCAGCCTTCAAGCAGCTGCCAGGAGACCAACAAATTTGGCCAAGGTAAATTTGGTTAGACAGGAGGCAACTGAGAGCCCGGCAGCCTTCCTAGAGAGGCTAATGGAAGCTTTTAGACAATACACTCCATGGACCCACAGGCTGATGAGTCACGAGCGGCAGTTATCCTAGCATTTGTGAACCAGGCAGCTCCAGACATCAGGAGAAAATTGCAGGAAATAGACAGGCTAGGGGAACAACCAATACAGGATCTAGTGAGGGCGGGAGAAAGGGTTTTCAATAATAGGGAGACTCCTGCGGAGAGGGAAGAATGAATGAGACGAGAAGAGAGAGAATATAGGGCAGAAGAAAACCGGAAGAATCAGAAAGAGCTGGCTCACATTTTCTTTGCGGGGGTAAGAAATGGACCCGATCTGCCGAGAGCTAGGGACGCTAAGGGGAGGGATAAGGAGAGACCAGCCAGACGAGCACTGAAAAAGGACCAATGTGCATACTGCTAGGAAAAGGGACACTGGAAAAATGAATGCCCCAAACGAACCCGAACGGGGAGACCCAATAGGGAGGAAGTATCTCCTCCGGCAACCCGTGTGTTATTAGTGGGAGAAGACAGTGATTGGGGGGGTCGAGACTCGGCACCCCTCCTCGAGTCCTGGGTAACTATTCATGTGGAGGGGAAACTGGTCGGCTTCATGGTAGACACGGGGGCCCAATACTCGGTTCTCAACAGGAAGGATGGGCCGATGTCCAAAAAAGACCAGCTGGGTGCAGGGGGCCACCAGGACTAAACGATATTGATGGACTACTAAACGACAGATGGACTTAGGGGCCCAACGAGTGTCGTGCTCGTTTTTAGTGATACCAGAATGCCCAGCACCCCTGCTGGGACGAGATCTGCCGTCCAAGGTTAATGCGCAGATCCACTTCGCCCACGGAGAGATGTCAGTCACGGATGGGACCGGACATCCGATTCACGTCCTGTCCCTCACACTGAGGGACGAATACCGGCTGTACCAGTCGGGACCCTCCTTGACTATTGACCCTACAGTGCAACCTTGGGTTCAGAAATACCCCCTAGCCTGGGCAGAAATGGCAGGGGTAGGACTAGCGAAACGGAGACCTCCCATTATTGTCGAACTGAAAGCAGATGCCACCCCTGTAAGGGTAAAACAGTACCCCATGAGTCAGGAGGCCCGGCAAGGAATCGTGCCACATATACAGTGGCTACTGGAGGTAGGAATTCTTAAAAGATGTCGATCCCCATGGAATACTCCCCTACTACCTATAAGGAAACCTGGGGGAAAGGACTTCAGGCCAGTCCAGGATCTGCGGGAAGTCAACAAACGGGTGAATGACATTTATCCTACGGTCCCTAACCCGTACAGCCTCCTAAGCAGCCTGCTGCCTATGTCTGGTATACAGTTCTTGACCTGAAAGATACCTTTTTCAGTCTGCCTTTAGCTCCTTAGAGCCAAGAGATTTTTGCCTTTGAATGGGCCGACGAGGACGGCCAAGCCACAGGACAGCTGACTTGGACTCGCCTCCCGCAGGGCTTCAAAAACTCACCAACCTTGTTTAATGAGGCCCTAGGTGATGACTTACGTGAGTACCGGGTGGGCCACCCTGATGTTGTCCTGTTACAATAGGTGGATGACCTTATGCTGGTTGCTGCCACCAGAGAAACATGCCTAGAGGCAACAGGCGACCTCCTCCAAACTCTGGAGACATTAGGATATCGGGCTAGTGCAAAAATTGCAAGGCAGGAGGTCACTTACTTGGGGTATAAGATAAAGCAGGGGCGACGGTGGCTGACACAGGCCATGAAAGAGACTATTCTGCGGATTCCGGAGCCAACAACCCCTCGCCAGGTGAGGGAATTCCTGGAGACTATTGGGTACTGCAGGCTATGGATTGTAGGGTTCGCTGAAAAAGCCCGGCCACTATATGAAGGAAGCAAAGAAAGTAAGAACTGGACTTGGACTGAGTCAATGAGGCAGGCATTTCAAGAACTCCGGCAGGCTCTGTTGGAAGCCCCGGCCCTTGCTCTCCCTGACCCATCTAAGCCATTTCAGTTGTTTGTGGACGAAAAACGGGGAGTAGGGAAGGAGGTCCTGGCACAACAATGGGGACCTTGGAGGCGGCCCGTAGCCTCTCTCTCTAAAAGGTTGGATCCGGTGGCAGCCGGGTGGCTGCCCTGCCTTCATATCATCGCGGCTACTGCCCTCTTGGTCCATGATGCTGACAAGCTGACCTACGGACAACGCCTCCTGGTCTACACCCCTCATGCCATCGGAGGGATCCTCAAGCAACCGCCGGGTAAGTGGATCTCCAACGCTCGCCTAAC
>SJYA01012763.1:0-11871 GCA_006410615.1 Neotragus moschatus
TAGCATATTGGGCACCTACTGACTTGGGGAGTTCCTCTTTCAGTATCCTATCATTTTGCCTTTTCATACAAGGTGAGGATACGATGTAACAAAAAAATGACCTTGCTTTTAGAACTTACATACTCAAATGAGTGTTATCTTTCAATGTTGCCATCTTTGGTGATTATATAACAACTACTAAAACATTTCTATAAGAAAACAGGATTGAAAATGACAAACTGAACATTTAACCCAAAAATCTAGAAAATGAGTAACAAACCCAAAAAAGAAAATAAAGACCTAATTATAAACATAAAGTAAAAGTCAAAAGAAGAGTAGATTGAATTTTTATTGATTCAAAAAATTTTTGTTTGTTTTAAAATGAATCTATCTATGAAACAAAAAGACTCACAGAGAACAGACTTGTGGTTGCCAAGGGGAAAGGGGATATGGGGGTGATGGACTGGGAATTCAGGGTTACCAGATGCAAACTATTACATACAGAATGGATAAAAAACAAGTCCAACTATATAACAGGGAACTATGTTCAATACCCTAAGATAATCCATAATGGAAAAGCATGTAAAAAAATATGTATGTATAACTCAATCACTTTGCCGTACAGCAGAAATTAACCTACTGTAGATCAACTATACCTACGCTAAAAACTTTGTCTTAAAAAATAAATAACTGGGCATATACCCAGAGAAAACCAAGAGATATGCACCCCACTGTTCACTTCAGCACTATTAACAACAGTCAAGTCATGGAAGCAACCTAATGTCCATCAGCAGATGAATGGGGTAAAGAACATGAGGCAAATATATATGTAAGAATATTACTCAGCCACAAAAGTGGAATAATGCCATTTGCAGCAACATGGATGGACCTGGAGATTATCATACTAACTGAAGTAAGCCACATAAAGAGAGTCAACTATAATGTGATATTGTTTACATTTTGGATCTAAAAAAAAATGATATAAATGAACTTATTAATGAAACAGAAAGACAGACACAGAAAACAAATTTATGGTTACCAAAGGTGAAAGGGGAGTGGGGGGGGCAGTGGATAAATTAGGAGGTTGGGATTAGCAGATACACACATATATAAAATACTACTATATATAAAATAGATAACCAACCAGGACCTACTGTATAGCACAGGGAACTATACTCAATATTTTGTAATAACCTATATGGAGAAAAGAATCTGAAAAGGAATATCTGTATCTGTATATGTACACACACACACGTATATATAACTGGATATATATATATAATGTGTGTGCTCAGTCACTGCCAGGCTGTTCTGTTCGTGGGATTATTCCCGCAAGAATACTGAAGTGGGCTGCCATTTCTTCCCCCAGAGGATCTTCCTGACTCAGGGATTGAGCCCATGTCTCCTCCATTGCCAGGTGGATTCTTTTGCACTGAGCCACTTGGGAAGCCTATAGGAAGCCTATAAATATAAATATATATGTATATATAACTGAATATATAAAATATACGTGAAACTGAATCATTATGCTGCACACCTGAAACTAACACAATACGATAAATTAGCTATACTTCAATAAAAAACAATAAATGTTTAAGTTTTAAAGATTAATAAAAAAATAAAAACTAACAAAAGTGGATAATCTTTTGGAAAGTCTCATTAACTAAAAATAAGAGAAAAGTTATAATTAACATTAGGGCTAAGAACAGGGACATTATAACTACAGATCTGGAGAGGTTTTTTTAAAATTATCAATATAACTTAATGTCAATAAACCTGAATATTAAATAAAATGGATGATAGTCAAGCAAATAGGAATTACCAAGGTCAACTCAAGGGGCTTCCCTGATAGCTCAGCTGGTAAGGAATCCATCTGCAATGCAGGAGACCCTGATTTGATTCCTGGGTTGGGAAGATCCCCTGGAAAAGGGATAGGCTACCCACTCCAGTATTCTTGGGCTTTTCAGCTGGCTCAGATGGTAAAGAATTCACCTGCAATGCAGGAGACCTGGGCTCGATCTCTGGGTTAGGAAGGTCCCCTGGCCACAGGACTGGAAAAGGTCAGCTTTCATTCCAATCACAAAGAAAGGCAATGCCAAAGGATGTTCAAACTAACGCACAATTGTACTCATCTCATTACTTTGCACTCATTACTTTGCTAGTACACGCTAGCAAACTAATGCTCAAAATTTTCCAAGCGAGGCTTCAACAATACATGAACCAAGAACTTCCAGATGCTCAAGTTAGATTTAGAAAAGGCAGAGGAACCAGAGATCAAATTGCTAACATCCACTGGCTCACATAAAAGCAAGAGGATTTCATAAAAAAATATCTACATTTGCTTTATTGACTATGCTAAAGCCTTTGACTGTGTAGATCACAACAAACTGCTGAAAACGCTTGAAGAGATGGTAATACCAGACTACCTTACCTGCTTCCTGAGAAATCTATATGCAGGTCAAGAAGCAACAGTTAGAACTGGAACAATGGACTGGTTCCAAATTGGGAAAGAAGTATGTCAAGGCTGTATACTGTCACCTTGTTTATTTAACTCATATGCATAGTACATCATGAGAAATGCTGGACTGGATGAAGCACAAGCTGGAATCAAGACTGTAGGGAGAAATATCAGTAACCTCAGATATGTACAGATGACATCACCCTTATGGCAGAAAGTGAAGAGGGACTAAAGGGCCTCTAGATAAAAGTGAAAGATGAGAGTAAAAAAGCGGGCTTAAAATTCAACATTCAGAAAACTAAGATCATGGCATTCGGTCCCATCACTCCATAGCAAATAGATGGGGAAACAATGGAAACAGTGACAGACTTTATTTTCTTGGGCTCCAAAATCACTGCAGATGGTGACTGCAGGCATGAAATTAAAAGATGCTTATTCCTTGGAAGAAAAGCTATGACAAACCTAGACAACATAATAAAAAGCAGACATTACTGACAAAGGTGTGTATAGTCAAAGCTATGGTTTTTCCAGTAGTCATGTATGGATATTGTATGTCATGTATGGAGAGTTGAATCATAAAACTGAGCACCAAAGAATTACTGCTTTTGAACTGTGGTGTTGGAAAAGACTTTTTGAGAGTCCCTTGGACTGCAAGGAGATCAAACCAGTCAATCCTAAAGGAAATCAACCCTGAATATTCATTGGAAGGATTGATGCTGAAGCTGAAGCTCCAATACTTTGGCCACCTGACACAAAGAACTGACTCACTGGAAAAGACTCTGATGCTGGGAAAGATGGAAGGCGGGGGGAGAAGGGGACGACAGAGGATGAGATGGCTGGATGGCATCTCCAACTTGATGGACATGAATTTGAGAAAGTTCTGGGAGTTGGTGATGGACAGGGAAGCCTGAAGCGCTGCAGTTCATGGGGTCGCAAAGAGATGGAAACGACTGAGTGACTGAACTGAACTGAAGGTCAACTTGAGAAAAGTTATGAAAATAACAAAAACCCATAGCAGAAATATGTAAGATATTCAAAGAACTAGCCACTGAAATATCAGGCACAAGTGGTTTTCTTCTACTAAACAGATAATCTCTACATTATCCATACTGTTCTCAAATTTACAGAATAGAAAGAAATCTTTCTTAATTCATTCTGAGGCTAGCATATTCTTAATACCCATCTGAACTAAGACATGATACAAAAAAAAAAAAAAACAACTATAGATCAATCTTCACTTGTGAAGATGGACACAAAAATCCCAAGTAAAATATCAGCAAACAGAACTTAGTGGATTAGAGCATAATTTATTATGACCATGAAAAGTTTATACCAACAATGCAAGAATTGTTAAACTACAAAATTTGTTAACATAACTATTTATTCAACAAGTATATTCTAACTGCCTTATATGTATCTGACTCTATGCTAGGTGCTGGGGATACAGTAGTACCAAATAAGGTAGGTTCATTCCCCCATGGAGCAATATCCTCATGGGAGAAAGAAACTAACTCAGAAGGAATTAAAGAGTTGGTGAAAGTGAAAGTCGGTCAGTGATGTCCAACTCTTTGCAACTGCATGAACTGTAGCCCACTGGGCTCCTCTGTCCATGGAATTCTCCAGGGAAGAATACTAGAGTGGGCTGCCATTCCCTTCTCCAGGGGATCTTCCTAATCCAGAGATTGAACCCAGGTCTCCCGCATTGCGGGTGGATTCTTTACCATTTGAGCTACCTGAGAGACTATGGTAAAACTGAGGGAGACTCACTTTAGATCAGGTAGCTAAGGAAGGCTTTTCTCAGAAGGGGCATTGCATTTAAGCTGAGTTGAAAAGCAACTGCTTGGGCTTCCATAGTGACTCAGTGGAAAAGAATCTGCCTGCCAATGACGAAGACAAGTGTTTGATCCCTGATCCGAGAAGATCCCACATGCCGCGGGGCAACTAAGCTTGTGCACCACAACTACTGAGCTTGTGCTCCAGAGCCTGCGAGCCATGCCTACTGAGTCCAGAAGGCACAACTTTAGAGCCTGGGCTCCAAAACAAGAGAAGCCACCACAATGAGAAGCTCATGCACCACAGCTAGAGAAAAGCCTGTGCAACAGCAAAGACCCAGCAAAGCCAAAAGGAAATTTAAAAAAATAATAAATTTTAGAAAAAGAAAAGCAACTGCTTGAGTGTTCAAAGAACAAGAAGGATGATCAGGAGGCTAGGCCAGGTGCCCAGGGGAGAGAGGTGGGAGATGAAGGTAGGAGAAGGTAGACCAAACTGAGTATTGCAGGTCACAGAAAGGAAAGGATTTTATTGTAAGAAGAATGGAAAGACAAAGAAGAATATTAAAGGAGAGTGAACGGTGCCATTTTATCCATTATTCACTCTCCACTCAATACCTAGGATCTACAAGCTGAAAATTTCAAGGGTCTAGGCAAATGTTTGGGATCTGAAAAAATATATTTACAAGTCCAAAATACAAAAAGAAAATTATAATCAAAAAAATTAATAAATGCTTAAGTGTCCTCAGACTATAACACCAAGCAACTCCATTCATTAAGGTAAGCATTTCTTAAGTTTTCACTACATTTGAAAATAATTCTCACTTTGCAAAAAATGCTATGTTAATCATTAAAAAATCTTAGGTTTATTACAAATTAAGTCAGTTATTTGTAGCCAGAGAATGTCAGAAGCAAAACAATTAAAATCCTTTTAATCTATGATAGAAAAATAAATAAAAACCACATAAATAAATAAAACCACATATTTAATACGGGATGTGGATACCTTTTAAATTGTTTCCTATAAAATGGGACAGAAGTCTCTAAAACTTCCCAAAGTAAGCATTCCAAGGACCCACGCTGGTCTCACAACCACTCTAGACAGGATCAGAGTTACATGTTCAAAAGCTGATCCTGGCTTCCGTATGGAAAATACGCTACCGAGGACCATGAGGAGACGTTGGAAGGCGGCCACGGCCTTCTAGGTGAGGGGAGATAGCCTGGGTCAGAAGGAGGCAGTAGAGGCACAGAGAACACGCAACATACTAAAAGGTAGAAGAGCTTCTATCACAAAGTAACTGGCTACTGCTGTTAATAAGAATGCAATCTGTGACCGCAAAGTACAGTAAGGCCAATCAACCCTTTAAAAAATAAGAGTCCAGGTTCTCCCCTCGCAGTCCAGGGTTAGGACCCAGCGCTTTCACTGCTGTGGCCCCAGATTCAATCCCTGGTTGGGGAACTAAGATCCTGTGAGCCAGATGGCAGAGACAAAAACAAAAACAAAAAAATTCCAAACTCTGAAGTCACCATTCATTCATACAGTCACGAACCATTATTCAGGGATGTGCTATGAGTAGGTACTATACTAGAACCAAGCCCAGGAGGGTACAAAGAAGATTTTAACACCCTGAAGGACAGAGGTGTTCAAATTCATAATTAAAATATGGCATAGTGAGTGTCATAATTAAAATACAAATAAAGATATAAGATAGTTATGCTCTAGGAATACAACGAACTGCTAAGTCAGAAAAGGTTTCATAGAGGACGTAAGATTTTAAACTGAGTCTCAAGTTTGAAGAAACTTAATACTGTTTTCCATAGAAGTTATGCCATTTTATAATCCCACCAACAGAGCACAAAGGTTCCAATTTAGCCACATCCTTGCCAACATATTATTTGTTTTTGATTTTTTTTTCGATAGTTGTCATCCTGATGGGTGTGCAATAACACCTCATTGTGGTTTTGATTTACACTTCCTTGCTGATTAGTGATGCTGAGTGTCTTTACATATGCTTACGGGCCATTCATGTTATCATCTTTGAAGAAATGTCTATTCAAGCCCTTTGGATATTTAAAAATCATGTTATTTGACTTTTGTTGTTGTTGAGTTGTAGTTCTTTATATATTCTGGATATTAATCTCTTATTAGATACATGATTTGCAAATATTTTCTCCCATTCTGTAGGACACCTTTTCGCTCTATGATTGTTCTTTGATGCACACAATTTTCAAAATTTTTTAAGTTTGAAGTGGTTCCATTTGTCTATTTTTGCTTTTTTGCCTATGTTTTTGGTGTCCTATCCAAAAAACCTTTGCAAGGCCAATGTCATGAAGCTTTTATCGTGTTTTCTTTCAGGAGTTTCAAAGTCTTAGGTCTTAAGCTTACGTCTTTAATCCACTTTGACAATTTTTTGTATACGGTGTAAGGTAAGGGTCTAAATCGATCCTTTTGCAAATAGATACCCAAAATCCCCAACACCATATGTTGAAAAGACTGTTTCCCCCATTGAATGATCTTGGCACTCATGTCAAAGATTATTCAACCTTATATACAAGGGTTTATTTCTGGGCTTTCTATCTATTCCCTTGGTCTATTTGTCTGTCTTAATGCCAGTACCACACTCTTTTTGATTACTGTAGCTTGGTACTATATTTTGAAATTAGGAATGTGAATTCTCCAACTCTGTTACACATGACCTATTATTTTTATAAAATGTGCAAAGACAATATGTTTTTCCTCACAAACTTAATATAGATCGTTAACCACAGCTTCTTTTCATTTTACCTCTTTTTACCACAACCCCTCCCTGTTAGTCGAATTAGTATTTGTAGGTACTTGGGGGATTCCTAAATGGAAAGCTAAACTGATGACATACTGATTTTAAGTTTAATGGTAAATATTTACGTGGTCCTCAGTCACTTCCGTGTGTGGCTGAGTTATAATTAACTGTCCTGTGTACAAAGATGTTGCTGGGTCACTGAGCATGCTGACAGAAATGTGCAGGGTAGATCATACCATGATATAAATGTGTCAATTCAAAGAGCATTTCAGGGTAGTCAGTACACAAGAAAAAATGTGGCCTTGCAATCCTACAGCCCATATATGAACAATACTTGCTAGAGTTCTCCCAAAGTTGATAACAATCTTACAAGTGTGTATCATGTCATCAATAGCAGTTGCCAACCTTACTTTGCTGACCAAGGTCTAGATAGTCAAAGTTATGGTTTTTCCAGTAGTCATGTATGGATGTGAGAGTTGGACCATAAAGAAGGCTGAGCATTGAAGAATTGATGCTTTTGAACTGTGGTGTTAGACTCTTGAGAGTCCCTTGAACTGCAAGAAGATCAAACCAGTCAATACTTGAGGAAATTAATCATGAATACATTCATTCAAAGGACTAATGCTGAAACTCCAGTACTTTGGCCCCCTGATGCAAAGAGCTAACTCATTATAAAAGACCCTGATGCTGGGAAAGACTGAAGGCAAGAGGAGAAGGGGGCGACAGAGGATGAGATGGCTGGATGACATCACCAACTCAATGAACATGAGTTTGAGCAAACTCTGGGAGACGGTGAAGGACAGCAAAGACTGGAGTGCTGCAGTCCATGGGGTCACAAAGAGTCAGACATGACTGGGTAACTGAACAACAACAACAGGTGAAGCTGAAAGGAACTTTTAAAATCTATCAATAACAAATAGCATACTTTGGTCAACCATGTTATAGAAGACATCGAATTATCTTTTTATCTCTTTTGAGAAAACGTCACAGAATTGCTGTAATATGAAGAGGTAATCAAAGTGGAAGCAGCCAAAAAATGTTGGAAAAAAATTTCACAGCAACATGTTAGGGAAATATTAATACAAATGAATATAAAATTATGTTATTTTCTGAATTTTTAATTTGTCAATTCTTGAGGTGCCATTTTTGTGATTTCTTTCCTCACTGTAAATAAATATTCACTTCTGTACCTCTAGTTAGGACTTCCCAGGTAGCATTAGTGGTAAAGAATCCACCTGCCAATGCAGGAGACCTAAGAGATGCAGGTTCAATCCCTGGGTCAGAGGTTCGATCGCCGCGTCAGGAAGATCCCCAGAGGAAGGCACGGCAACTCACTCCCATATTCTTGCCCAGAGAATCCCACAGACAGAGGAGCCTGGCAGGCTACAGTCCATAGGCTCACAAAGAGTCAGACACGACTGAAGCGACTTAGCACACATGCACCTCTAATTATGCAAATGAAATTAATTTTTTTCTTTTTTAAAAATTCTATTGGGAGTATAGTTAATTTACAATGTTGTGTTAGTTTCAGGTATACAGCAAAGTGATTCAGTTATACATATACATATATCCATTCCTTTTTAGATTCTTTTCTCATACATATTACCACAGAATAGTGAGTAGAGTTCCCACTGTCGAACTGTAGGTCCTGTTGGTTATCTAATTTTCTTTTTTTTAAAAAGCATTCCCACAAAACCTAGAATTGTTCCTGGTCAGAAAGAAGGGTCTCTTTGCTTGAACAAAGGCATGTAAGGGGGAAGGAAACCAGATATACATGGAAGATCTTACGGAGATTCACTGGGCAGGAGCAGGAATATCTTTTAAACAGTAGAAGAAATATGTATAAGTAGGCTAAAGGCAACCTATGGAGGCCCTCAGAAGCAAAGAAAGACTTCAGTCTTGGAAAGAAAAGCTTTTCTTTTTTCTTCTTTCCAAAATAAGCAATAATCAACTGTTTTATAGGTCAGGTCAGTTCAGTTCAGTTGCTCAGTCGTGTCCGATTCTTTGCAACCCTATGAATCGCAGCACGCCAGGCCTCCCTGTCCATCACCGACTCCCGGAGTTCACTCAGACTCACGTCCATCAAGTCGGTGATGCCATCCAGCCATCTCATCCTCTGTCGTCCCCTTCTCCTCCTGCCCCCAATCCCTCCCAGCATCAGAGTCTTTTCCAATGAGCCAACTCTTTGCATGAGGTGGCCAAAGTACTGGAGTTTCACCTTTAGCATCATTCCTTCCAAAGAATTCCCAGGGTAGGGACACTTAAAAGAGAACTGTGATAAAATTGGGTCTGTTGGGATATACTTAAGAAAGTACTGAATATAAAGTCAAACATGGCAGCTTATCCCTTTACTTTTCTTCTGCTGATAATGAATACAGTATTCTGAAGTTAGGATTTTTAGTCACCTCACNCCTTTAGCATCATTCCTTCCAAAGAATTCCCAGGGTAGGGACACTTAAAAGAGAACTGTGATAAAATTGGGTCTGTTGGGATATACTTAAGAAAGTACTGAATATAAAGTCAAACATGGCAGCTTATCCCTTTACTTTTCTTCTGCTGATAATGAATACAGTATTCTGAAGTTAGGATTTTTAGTCACCTCACCTCAGATTTTCAAAAGGAGTGTATAGAAAACAGGGATTCTTCATAGTCTGTGGAAACTTACTGATGTCCTCATTTATTTAATATGCATTTATTGACGCTTTCTGGTGCCAGCAGTAGTGACCATGTTGGCAAAAGTCTGTTCTTATAGAGCTGAAGACAGAGCATAAACCCTTAGCCTGACCTTTCACCCTCCACCACTTGCCTTCACGCTGTGCCTCCTCTCCACTACAATCTCTCCCCCAACAGCCCCCAACCTCCACCCACTGCTGCCCCAGTACTTCTGCCCAAAGCTCAGTTCACAGAGACTCTGGTGGAAAGGGGAAAGGTGTGGTGCTCAGGGAAGAACGTGTGTCTATACTCTCTAGCGAACATAACATTTTGAGGAAATAAACACTACCCTCTCCTCATGACACCACTGAAAATTCCTGCAACTGAACATGCACTTCTTTATCTATACTTACCTAATCCTACGTTCAAAACATTTTACAACTACGTGATAAGAGTAACATCTCGAAAAAGGCAGCCTTAAAACACCAATTTCAAGGAATTGGGCAAATACATCTTGCCTTTCAAGTAATGCTTTTCCATAAAGGTATATTATCTGTCCATAAGTAAAATATAAGCTAAATAAATAAGACTTTTAGTAAATGAACTGTAGTTTTCTGAGAGACACATGTGCTACCCTATTCATTGTGTTTAAAGTCAGCACCTTTGCCTACAAAGACCAGCAATCCACACAGTCTACAGTCATTTACAATTAGGAAACACAGGAAAAACCTCATAAAATAAAGCTTAGAACTTAAAGACATTTTCAAACAATTAATGTAAGTGACTTCTATGCAAACTAGAAAATTTATTACCAAGTGAAAGTTTCCCAAAGACCTAGTACAAAATGTTTATGGTTATACTAAAACTTCCAGCAGCAAAAATTCCATGAGCATAAATATCTATCTCTTGAACCTCTTTGTGGCATTTTCAAAATACCAATAAACTTGAAAATAACACTCATTTCCTTTCTCCCAAAAACAATATGAAAAGATCACACAGAAACCCAACTATTTCTCTGATGCCCAATTTATGACTGAAATTACAGAGGGTTTCAATTTGTTCTTAGTAAGTTTATTTCACCATGTACCTATTTTAATGGTCCAAAGGCAGGGGGAAAGCTAATGAAAACTGATGGTAGAAAACAGAAAATAAAACATTAAACAACCAAAAAACCCTTTCCTACAGCCAAACACCAAGGTCTGCGTTTTGAAGATAATTATTTATAAACTGAGTAACGTGGAAATACTTTCATTTCCTCTGTATTTAGGAAATGTTACAAAGCTTCCCAAAGCCTTTATTATTTATTTTTGGCTATGCTGGGTTTTTGCGTGGTATGTGGGCTTTCTCAGTTCCCCAAACAGGGATCAAACCTGCACTGCCTGCATTGGAAGGTGAACTCTTAACCACTGGACCAACAGAGCAGAACTTCTAAAGCCTTTAAATAAGCACGAAACAAATGGGTCTCTAAGAGTTTAGTGTTAAATCTGGTAGTCAAATATAAAACAAGGACTGTCAACTGTAGAGATCTGCAAAGACGGAACTTTTAAAAGCTGCACCGCAGCGTAAGATGAACGTGAAGAGAGAACTGTAGAAGGAGGAGTTACGAGTATGAGCAGAAATAAAGGTGAGGACTAGCTATCAGAATTTATAAAAGGTCTGTACAATAATAATTCAGAAAAATTAAAAGGATATTTTATAATTAGAAATTTAAGTTGTGAAGAATGTAATTAGTTAGAAGAGAATCTAATCAAGACACTGGAGTTAATACATTTAAAAAACAGAACCTCAAGCAGAAAAGATACTATATCACACTGGGGCATAAAGGGTAGTGTTGACTCCCCAAATTATATTCCTCTCTCTGTTTTTCCCTTGCTGCTTTTAATATTTGTTCTTTGTGTTTGGTCTTTGTTAACTTGATTAATATGTGTCTTGGGGTGTTTCGTCTTGGGTTTATCCTATTTGGAACTCTCTGGGTTTCTTGGACTTGGGCGATTATTTCCTTCCCCATATTAGGGAAGTTTTCAACTATTATCTCCTCAAGTAATTTCTCATGATCTTTCTTTTTGTCTTCTTCTTCTTGGACACCTATAATTCGAATGTTGGAGCGTTTCATATTGTCCTGGAGGTCTCTGAGATTGTCCTCATTTCTTTTAATTCGTTTTTCTTTTTTCCTCTCTGATTCATTTATTTCTACCATTCTATCTTCTATTTCACTAATCCTATCTTCTGCCTC
>SJYA01012764.1:0-11529 GCA_006410615.1 Neotragus moschatus
AACCAGTCCATCCTAAAGGAAATCAGTCCTGACTATTCGTTGGAAGGACTGATGCTGAAACTCCAATACTTTGGCCACCTGATGCAAAGAACTGAATCATTGGAAAATACCCTGATGCTGGGAAAGATTGAAGGTGGGAGAAGAAGGGGACAACAGAGGATGGGATGGTTGGATGGCATCACTGACGTGATGGACAGGAGTTTGAGTAGGCTCCAGGATTTGGTGATGGACAGGGAGGCCTGGCGTGCTGCAGTACATGGGGTCGCAAAGATTTGGACACGACTGAGTGACTCAACTGAACTGAACTGCCCCCTCTAGAACCACCCCCCTTCTGACCACCTCCTGGTCCTCCTCCGCATCCTGGTACCCTCCCTCCAGGACACTGGGTCTCTCCTGGGTGCTTCCCTTCCTGCCTGTGCACTCCCCTGTCATTTGCAGTGTGTTGGTTGGTCTGTCTGTCTGTCTGCATCTCACTGGGTTCTCAGCCCCTTGAAGGTCAGGAAAATGTTCTACTCACTTCAGGGTCTGAAGAGCCTAGCAGGTCCATGGGCCTCTGGACAAGTACATTAAATCAATTAGGAACTACCTGTTCTGAAAGGTGGTCAAATTTAAAATACATAAAGGGACGAAGGCAAAAGGAGAAGGGGGCAGCAGAGATTGAGATGGTCAGGTGGTATCACTGACTCAGTGAACATGAATCTGAGCAAACTCCAGGCGGCCGTGGAAGACAGAGGGGCCTGGCATGCTGCAGTCCATGGGGTCGCAAAGAGTCAGAGCAACTGAACAACAACAAGGGGTTGCCTGCATCAAGAAGGCCCTTGAGGGCACGCAGAGGAAGGAATGAATGGGTGGAACGTATGGAGGGCTTTGGGGCAGGTGATATAGACAGAGCGTCGTAGAAAACAGGGCAGGGCAGTGCCCCACATGCCTCCCTGGCCTGAACCCTGTCTGTCCTGCCTCACTGCAGGTGTCCGACAACAAAGCGTCCCTGCCACCGAAGCCGGGGGCCATGGCTGCAGGCGGTGGCGGGCCGGCTCCTCTGTCCTCGGCAGCATCCTCCCCTCTGTCATCCTCTTTGGGAACAGTTGGACACAGAGCCAACTCCCCATCTCTGTTCGGCACGGAAGGCAAACCAAAGATGGAGCCTGTGGCCAGCAGCCAGGCAGCCATGGAGGAGCTGAGGACGCAGGTCCGGGAGCTGAGGAGCATCATTGAGACCATGAAGGACCAGCAGAAGTGAGTGTCTGCAGCCCCTTCTCAAACCACCTCCTGGGGTGCTCGCCACAGGTCAGAGATGAGTTCTGCCAGCCTGGGTCCCAGCCTCCCTGGGGATAGGCCAGCCTCCCCCGGGATGGTGGCAGCAGGGGCGGGAGTGGGCGGGTGAAGCGCAGAGGCTCCAGGTAGCTCAGCCGCACCTGGGAAGGGCCAGGGCTGGCCGCAGGGTGGACGAGGAGGAGTCAGCCACGAGGACCAATGTGCTGAGCAGGCTGTGAGAAAGATCTTCACATCCCCAGAACACATGCTGCGCACACGCACCACTGCTTAATCAGCCCGCGGCCTTCTGGCAGCAGCGCAACTGCCATTTCTTCAGTTAGCTGCCCTGTGTAGGAACTGGCTTGCATCTAGGGACACAGAGTGGGAAAAAGATGCAGGGACTCTTTGAACCTGAGGCTCAACACTTGGCACACATACCCCACCCAGGACACTGCGTGCAGCGACAAAAATGGTAAAAGGGCTGGGAGTCGGGAGGCACTTACCCGAATAAACTGAGGCGCAGCGAGTTTAGAGGCCTGTTAGCTCTTTCTGGAGGGAACAGGTGGGGCACCTCAAGGAGATGTTTCCTGAAAGGGTCTCCAAAGGCGACTTAGCAGCCCAGCTGGGGAGCAGCACAGCGGTTTCACAGGCACCTGCAGCCACGCCCTGGGGAGGACACCTGAGGCTGAGCACCTGCCTACCATTGAGTGTTCATGTTCTTCGGGGGAATAATTGGGTCAAACCAAGTTAGTTTCTTCTCCAGAGCACTGCTCAGAGCCTTCACTGTGCCTGGGAAGACAGAGGCTAGTGTATGCGGTGTTTCCCAAAGGTACATCATCGTCTTTTCCCAGAGCATTCTAAGATAAGGCTCCTGTGGAGCTCACTTTGAGCCCTGCAGCTATATCCTGCTTCTGTTCCGCTCAGGCTGGAGGTGTCATAGGAACCCATCCCCTGCCTGGCAAGGGCTCATCAGACAAATATGCAGAACTGCAGGATGGGACTAGAGCGGGTCTTGAAGGGCCAGCCAGGCTGCCCGTCACTCCTCCAAGTCCCCAGCTCCTAGCTGTCCCTGCACAGGAGAGCTATGGGTACCCACAGGCCCCATTCATGTCCAGACAACAGGTATCCCCTGCCTAGACAGTGACCCCACAACCCCAGTTTGTCCCAGAGCACTGGTTCTCAGCCTTCTGACCAAGATGAATCCTGGATCCAGGGCTTCCTGCCTTGGGGCCCTCCTTCTGGGAAGTGCCTAGAACTTTCCTGCACGTCCAGTGCCTGGGGGCTGCTCCACCTATGTTGCTCTCTCCACTGTGAAGCCTGGGCATGGTCGGCTGGAATTGTGCTTCCCCAGCCAACTGCTCAAATCAGACATCACAGTGGCTCCTCTCCAGGGCCTGGCCTCCCTGCCCGGGGTGCTGGGTCCTCACCAGTCTCCCAGCTTAGCTCTCTGTGTCACTTTCTGTGCAGTGTTCAGCTCAAGTCTGTGCTGACTCTCCTCATTCCCAAACCTGAAGTTCTCGCCTCCCTGTTCTGTCCTGGCTCTTCTCCATCAACTCCCCCATTGTCTCCCCTCCTCATAGACACGTACCCTTTTTCACTGGTTCAAGATGTAGCAACTTCCTTCACACCTCCTTCTCCAATGAACTCCCGCAGCTGGACTCAACTCCCTCTTGGAGTCGTGCCATGTGTTTCAGGCCCCATCTTATACTTCTCTCCTAAACCCTAAGTAGGGCCCACTGAGATCATGGTACAAAGCGTGTGCATAAATAAATACACGGACAAAGCGTGACCGGTGCATGTCAGAGATCCCAGTGTGTCAGCCACAGTGCTAGAACACTGGTCCAGCTACGAGGACCACATGGCGCGCATCTGCAGCGAGCAGATGCCACACAAGGCCTCTGCGGCCTTTGCTTTTTAATTTCCCAGTCTAATTTGCACGCATGCACGTGTAAACTGGAGTATCTAGTACCCTAAAATGGAGCACAGCTCTCTGACCAGAGTTAGCATGGTTGTAGTGACCTCAGTCTAGAGCCTGGGTTTGTGAGATGATTCGTTTTGTTCTACTTCATTATTTAACGTTAGAAAGGGCACCGGGCTTTGTGTTCTAACTTGTGTCTACTTCATCTGTGACATAATTACTGTATCCTTAGTTCAGTTCTTTGACCTGCAAGGTTTCAGGTGTTCCTATTTGTAGGATT
Source organism: Neotragus moschatus (assembly GCA_006410615.1). Lineage (NCBI taxonomy): Eukaryota > Metazoa > Chordata > Mammalia > Artiodactyla > Bovidae > Neotragus > Neotragus moschatus. Next base: position 3,453 of record SJYA01012764.1, read on the forward strand.
CTGTGAGAATATCTGAAAACATAATGCTAACCTTTTAGTAATTTAAAATTCTGTGAAAATAAAGGAAATATATATACACACATACACATATACATATAGATGTGTGTGTGTGTATGTGTATATATATATATATATATATAATATATGGAGTGGTAAAATGTCTGCAATGAATATTGTTAATGTAAGTACATGTAAAGACCAGCAATTCTAGAAGAAAGGACTAATTAGAGGGAAGACGACCAAATACAAGCCTGGATACCTAGAGACTAGACCCTGGGCAAATCAGGCCACCCCCTTGAGTCTCAGTTTCCCCTTCTTCTTCTAGAAGAAGCTTACATTAAGGGATTTCCAAAGTCATGTCAGACCTATTATTTGATGGCTGCATATTTGGGGAGCCCAGAAATAATGGCCTTTCTATCTACACCAGGCTCTAAGCCTTAGCTGTACAAAGAAAATAGTGTAATGTTCTGTCCACATCTTCTTTGTAAAAGGAACAGATGGATTTTGTAGTGATAAGAGATTTCTTATCCCCTGTTATATAAGTTTGGGCTTTGTTTAATGTTACTGCCATTTGCTTTCCAGACGAGAGATTAAGCAGTTACTGTCAGAGTTGGATGAAGAGAAGAAAATCCGGCTTCGGTTGCAGGTGGGTCCCTTGGGGTCCTGTTGCCCCATAAGAGGCTCAGTTGAGGGTTGGAGCAAAGTGCGAGCTTTATTTTGAAAATAGATGAGAGTTATTTTTCTACCGATTTAGATGGACTTCCCATGACAATTGTCTTAGAATGACACAGCCTTACTCACATCCCCTCCTGGGACCCGGGAAGTCTTGGAGAAGGGAGGCATTAGCAGTTGTACTCCCAGTTGGGTTTCTCATTTGGAATCCATCTCTATGAAAAGTACCCCCCACCCCGCCATTTCCGGAGGCCTCATTGTCATAACTACCAGAGAGTGTGGGGCTAGGGAGACCCCAGTGGTGTTTCTGTCACGCAGCCATTGAAGCTCAAAGGCCCACAGCCGTCCACTCTTCGTGTCTGCTCTTTATTTCTCTACTTCTCCCTGACAGCTGTGTCTGTCCTGCAGGGCATCAGAGCTCTGTCCCCCTCTGGCCTCTCTCTGCCCTAACTCAGCCGTGACCGAAGGGCAGAGCGTGTAGGAGCTGGAAATGGTGGGCTTTCCGCTCTCACGCAGTTGGTTCCTTTGGTGGTGACTGGGACCTACGGTGTTTAAAGGATCGGTAGCTGCATGCCATCACTTTGGGGGTTCTCATAGACACCCCCTCGGGCCCGAGCACAGCGGCCTTCCAGCCCTGCCAAGTGGTCCAGTGTGTCAGGACAACCTTCTCCACCCTCTGACCAAGAAACTGGAACTATTGTTGTATTTTTGCTTTTGACAAATTTTGGACACTTGCAGCTGGAGAATCCAAACATCTACTCTCTCCTCGAGCTTCTCGTCGATGTGCCTGTTCTCTTGGCTTATGTCATTTCTGGCATCATGATCGACTCTTCATTCAGATACCATTTCACTCATTTCACCTTTCAAACTGTCAAGTTGATTATTTTCTTTCAGTCAACCAGGTTGCTTATCTTTCCAGCTTTTATCTAGCCAGCCAATTGATTGTGATTTTGTTTGGCTCTTGTTTTTCCTTTGTAGATGGAAGTTAATGACATAAAGAAAGCTCTTCAATCAAAATGAATACTTGATAAATGAAATGTCGCATTATTCATCCCGAGTCCAAGACTCCAATTTTCTGCCCCAGCCAAAATAACCTTGTGCCAAAAGATTAAAGGTTTGCCTCAACACGTCCCTGTTTGAAAGATTAGCACAAAAGTCTTGATAGCACAACACAAATTCCATCCAAGAGGAGATTCTTCCCCATGGTATAGTCCTGGGTCTGGCACTGGTTGTGACTTAAACAGAGCAAATTGTGCTAAAGGCTTTTTTACTATGAGATCTCACACGAAACGAAAACTCAGGCAGTTTAGTCCATAGTGGTACTATTTTGATGATATTTTCCATTAATAAAATGTAATTTTAGATTCTTCGTTTACAAGCTTTATAATTTTATGATTTTTTTTTTTTAAATCGTGTTTTGCCACAGATTTTCCCAGTGTTTGTACTACACACAGTTCGGAGTGAGCATCCCATTCTTTTCGCTTACGTGGAAAGCTGCCTCGCTCTGTGTCCCCCTCAAGGATTCTATTACATATGCAATTTTAGGTCCAACCTGTCCCTTCTCCTGCCAGCAAACCCCACCACCCTCAGATAAATTTTAGCTTATATATGATGGTATATTTACAAAAAGAGAAAGAGAAAATCTGGTATTCGCAATGATCTGTGCCTTCTTTTTACCACCCTCTTGATTGGAGCTTTTGTGATGCAGCTACCATGATTTAAAAGACACACACACATTTTTTTTCTAGCCACTTATCAAAGTCCACTAGAGGCCACTGTCTTCAAAGCTTCCCTCGCCTAACCAAAGGTCCTAAGAGGAGACAGCTGTGAAGTTGGGCGCGCTCTTTGGTACCAGCTGTGACTTTTAAGTTCTAGTTTTAGGTTGTTCATGATCTAGAAATGTCACCCCTGCTTGATTTTTCATCAGCCAAGTTAAACCCCTGCTTCCTGTCCTTTGCACCTTTTGAGTGAACAGAATATGCATTATTAAAGCAAAAATAAATAAAAGTAAAAATGAAAACCAAGGGGGGGGAATGTTGTATTCTTTCCTGCACTGGATCCTCGTGTGTGCTGTTGTGGAAACTGTACTCACATATTGTCATTTGCCTTGCTTTCTTGTAACCCTTTCCTCAGGTCCAAGAAAAAGGGGGGAGGCGCTTATTGAAGTGTAGCCGTTGGCTCGCTCTTGCATTCCTGGAATTGCTTTTTCCGACCCAAGGAAACTGGTGTTTGCTTGTCTGCTTTATCTCTGTAGCCAATGAAGAGTTCAGCCCTAGACTCTGTAACTGTTTTCTCATCCTTAGCTGAAAATAAGGGAAGCATACTGTATTGCAAGACTGTTTGGGGATTGGCGTGTGGGGGGTGGTCCCTTCATGGCCCCTGAAGATGTTTTATGTGTTTCTAAAAAGCTGCTTTTTCCATTTCCTGAGTTCTAAAGTGAAGCTACAAAACATCAGTAAATTCGCACAACGACAAAGACTGAGAATTGATGAAAGTGAAGGAGTGATGCAAAAAAAAAAAAAAAAAAAACCCCACAACCCAACCACATGTCGATCATCCAAAGTATTACAAATAAGGGTCTCTCCCTCTCTGCCTTCCTTCCTCCTCCCTCTCATCTACATTCTCAGCCTTGTTGCTAGAGGCAGCTACTTCCTCTAGAGCTTTCACAGATCCCTGGACACCCTGGTCTTCCAGGTGGGGTTCTGGGGCGAGGGCGTAGTTAAGGGATGGGGTGTGTAAGGAAAGAAGCTTCACACCCTTCACTCTCGCATCTGAACATACTGCCTTTCCAGCTACCTAGCCCTCGGTATGCTGGCGGCCAGGAGCACCATGTTTCCGAGAGTGACATAAAACGTTCCTGTGCCCCTTGACTGTTCTAAGAGTTTCTGTGTTAAATTTGAAGCCTTCAGAGATTCCTGCCACCTAATATGAGAATGAGGATAGGATTCTTTTACGTTTGGATATCTCACTCGTTATGAAAATCCCTAATGATATAGTTTTATATAATGTGTATACAGACGATTGTGAATAGTTATGAGAGGTTGGAGCACCCTTGTGGGGCATTGGTGACCTGGAATACAAGAGGGATGTTACCTTCTCCTAGAGTCATTGGCTTTCAAGAGAAGGAGAAGCAATTCTAGAAGGAGAAGTTGGCATATGCAGCTTCCTTTCTGCCCTACGGGCTAGCCAGCAAGAGGATTCTACAGTCATGGAACTGGATGAGCCCCTGCCTAAACAGCCGCCATCTTTACAAAATGGACCCATCAAGAATATTGAAAAGCTTGGAAGTACCACTTTTGAAAAAATTCTTTTGCATTCAGCATGGACTTGACCAGCATCTATGGAGATTATTTTTTTGCTTCATTTTCTAAAGTTGTATTTAGAAAAGTCTTAAGTATTGTGCTTTGTAAAGAAGATGATTAAAATGAAGTTTTGTGAAAATATTTTTGTTCAAAGTTGTCATGGCCCAAGAGGAATGATATCTTGGAATTCAAGTCACTTTTCTCCATTTTCCTCAATTTGATTACTCTCAGATAAATGTCTTCAGAAGACAGGAGATATCATGCTCCTCCCTCATGTTTGCCTAGTGGAGAGACATAATCCATTAAAATCTGTGGCTGTGAATTCCATTTCCAAATTGTTTGCTTTTACTTTCATATTTAAGCGGGAGATTCAAGTTAGGTCTAAATTCTTTTTAGTGTAAAAATCATTAAATTATTATTCAAATAATTGTGTAAAGCTATTTTTATTCGTACACAGCCGTCTAGACAGCATACTCAAGCACACTCGTTTCTCCCATAAAGACAGCCTGTACCTGTGATCACATGTGTGTCTTTACTTACTAATCACAGGCTTTTTATTTCCTTACATAATCATCTCCTGGATGGGAAAACCACAGGGTATATAATTTATTGCTTACAGTTGCCATGATCTGTATAAAAATAAGCCCCAGGTCCTACAAAGGGCTTTATATTGTAACCTGAGATCATCATGGTCTCCTTTTTTATGTGTAATATTAGGTTTTAGTCCTCTAGTTCTTTTATCACAAATTAGTCATTTTATCACAAGTTAATGTCAAGATGTTTTAGCACCAAAGGGATTTGGTAAAAAAAGAAAAAAAGCTTTTCTTTTTGGTTTTGTACAAATGAAAAGTCTAACAAAGCAATGCTTGTGTGGGTGATAGGTGTCCAATGTGGCTCATTGCAGTTTCCAGCAGAGCGAAGGCTTGGCTCTTTTGACCCAAGCCAGAAGAATAAGATGCCATTCCCCAGACTGGCTCTAATGAGGAAACACAATGACCAGGGCAGAGAAAACTCTTTCCTGGCCAGAAATAAACAGTTTTCAGTGTGGTGTGAACAGAGAGGGGTCATGTCTCTTAAGGTATTGAACCTTTGCTGTCATTCCTAGTTCTGTCCCTAGGCTTTCCCAACATGTGGAACAGAAGGCAACATCTGAAGCCAGGGAGAATCCATGAAGCAGCTTCAGATTCCTGAGGTGGTTTTATTCCATGCCTTTTTAAGTGACCCCAAATTGGAGTGGCCATGGAGCAGCCTCTTTGCATAAATGAAAAAGTGTGTGCAAACCGTATTTGTGAATTCAGAAGCCCAGTAAAATGGGCTATTATTCCTTTTTTTTCTTGTTGGAGTAATAGGTGATAAGATATTTCAACAAAACAGTAGAACAAGGTAATCTAGTAGGTTGTAACTAGAATTTTCTAAGGAAAAAACAGAGGGACAAAACTGACTAAAAAAGAAGAGTTGAGTTCCTGGAGAACCAGGTTCATGGGACAGTCTTATTTCAATGGCAACAGATTTAATTAAATTATACAGACAAACAGAGTCATTTAAATCATGAATGCTTCCCTTCCTTCTCACCCCTATAGAATGACTAGTTCTCCAAGAATCTAAGATGTGTCAGCAAACTTTGAGCGCTTTGCTGGGAAAGTGCCCTGGAAATGCAAAACTTCATTATAATTTGTGTTAATTTTTTTAAAGTCTTTTTTTTTAAGGTTTAAATTATTTATTTTTTATATGAATTTATTTATTTTAATTGGAGGTTAATTACTTTACAATATTGTATTGGTTTTGCCATACATCAATATGAAGGGCTTACAAGCCAGTTGTTAAACTAACCAAGATAATAAAGTGATTCAAAGGTACAGAAGAACCACAAAGAAGTCAATAGCATTTCCAAGATTATTCCCTAAGAGAAAAACAGAAATGTCCTTGGGGAAATGGAGTGGGTTCTCTTGAAACTTCATGAGTATTTCTTAGTGTGGGGCCTAATCTGAGAGAACAAGGAACTTAACTGGGGCTGGAGCTGTAGGTGAACAGGGACCCTTGTATGAAACACCCACCTATCCCCCCCTGCCTTGGCCCAAGGAGGGTCTCAAAAAAAAGTTCTTGTTTGTTCTCAATCAAGGCAGTCTCCACAGAGGAAGTGAATCTGGAATGAAGAGAGAAGAGAAGTCTCAAAGGGAACTTCGGGCCTGGAAGGATAAATGACCTGCTTTTCAAAGGGTGCGTCTAGTGCTGAGAATGTGGCAGGGGGTGATAAGGAAGACAAAAGGAGGCAGAGGAGAGTGTGAGACGCTTTGAGATAATAGGGCCACCATGTGCTAAGGTGTCCAGTGTCATGCCTGTTGACAAGAATCCTACCAATGGATCTTCTAAGGTTTAGAAGACCAGAGTAGTGACTGTAGGTTCAAATGTGGAACTTAGTCTGTTACCTTGAGTATTTTTAGCTAACTTACTTTTTCTCTGATTGTGAAGCTAATATACCCAGAGTAGAAAATAAAAACTGTAAAGAGAAAGGCAGAAAGTATTTCCACGTCTCCACCGCAGGGACATTGGTAGGATTGTGCCTTCTTGCTTTCGTGGGGTTGGGTGGGGGAAGCTCCTGGCCAATATGGCTGCTTGGTCTGGGCATTAAGATTATCAGAGCATAAAAAAAGAGATTTGAGAGGCTTTGAATTTTAAAAAACAGGTGAAATTGTCCTAATTTTATTCAGATACAGCCTTTAATAATTTTGGTGTCTCCTAATGGGCGTGAGTCTGAGTGAACTCCGGGAGTTGGTGATGGAAAGGGAGGCCTGGCGTGCTGCGATTCATGGGGTCACAAAGAGTCGGACACGACTGAGCAACTGAACTGAACTGAACTCAATGGAGGTCATTCTGTGTCTATAGTTTTATAGTTTATACTTAGTTTATCATTTCTTTGCTGTTAACTTTTTTCAAAAGCATGATTTATAGTAGCTGCATAATATTCTGTCTCTAGATATGCCAGAGAGCATTTAAGCAACCTTTTCTGGAACATGCGTTGANATGGAGGTCATTCTGTGTCTATAGTTTTATAGTTTATACTTAGTTTATCATTTCTTTGCTGTTAACTTTTTTCAAAAGCATGATTTATAGTAGCTGCATAATATTCTGTCTCTAGATATGCCAGAGAGCATTTAAGCAACCTTTTCTGGAACATGCGTTGAGTGCTTATGATGTGCCAGACACCGTGATAGGTGCTGAATGCAATGTAGAGCGTCTCTTCAGGGAGCTCAAATAAGCTCAGGTAAGCAGGCAAGTGTTGCGTAGTGAGAGAATGTGACCACAGAGAGAAGTCCAGGGGCTTTGGAACTGCAGAGCAGAGGTGCCCAATGGAGCCTGGAGGGTGGAGAGGTCTGGGAAAAGACATTTTTTGGTTAATTCTAGTTTTTTATGTTATAAAGTTATGACGAACAGCTTTTGGCATAAATCTATATCCGCATTTCCAGTTTACCCTTAAGGCAATTCCTAGAAGTGGAGTGTGAGTTACCTGAGTTTATTTAGCCAGGATAGTTTTTGCCTGAAGATAAACATAGTTGAGGGGCTTCCCCAGTGGCTCACTGGTAAAGAACCCGCCTGCTAATGCAGGAGATGCAAGAGAAGTGGGTTCGATCCCTGGATCAGGAAGATTCCCCTGGAGAAGGAAGTGGCAATCTCCTTCAGTATTCTTGCCTGGAAAATTCTATGGACAGAGGAGCCTGGTGGGCCACAGTCTATGGGTTGCAGAGAGTCAGACATGACCAAGCAACTGAGTATAAACATAGTCGAATTAATATTGGTATACAAAAGTGACTAGCCACCCATCTGCCCCTAAAGTTGTAGTCAGCTAAACCTCCCTCCAAGTCTGGATCTCTTCCTTCTGGCTAGTGACTCCTCAAATGTCATCTCATCAGAGAGGCCATCCCTAACCTGCTAAATAAAAGAGCAACAATAGCCTTAGTTCTCCCTCAGATTCTCCCATAGGAGCGTGTGTTTCATTCTGTTTTAATCACACAAGCACAAACACAGTTACTTGTTTTCTGCCTACTCTCCCTAGAATGAAGCCACCATGAGTTAGTGACTTTATTTTCTTCACTGCTGTGTCCCTA
>SJYA01012765.1:0-11533 GCA_006410615.1 Neotragus moschatus
AGATGGCTGGATGGCATCACCAACTCGATGGACATGGGTTTGGGTAAACTCCGGGAGTTGGTGATGGACTGGGAGGCCTGGCGTTCTGCAATCCATGGGATCGCAAAGAGTCGGACACGACTGAGCGACTGAACTGAACTGAGTACAGCAGAGAAAAATGGCTAGAAACTTTGTAATTGGTGTAAGGGAAATAGTGGCGGTGGAGGGGGGTGTTGGTTTCCCCTCTAATAAAGGCTTTTTAACACTGTGGTCAGACTTCGAACTTTCTCAGACCCTGGTTGAGGAATCACTGTGATGCCTGTTAAAATGAAAACTCCTCTGCCCCACCTCCCATATACTGAATGATGCTCTGAGAATGGAGTTTGGAGAATATGCATATTGATAAGATCAGACTAATTATTAAGAACAGTGAGATTTGGGAACATCTGTTCTTGAGACAGGGACTGATGACTGATGACATTCATTCATTCATCTATTCATTTATTCACTTGTTCACTCCACAACCATTTACTGAATGCATTCTCCTGAGTATGGGCATATAGAAATAAATAGAATACAGTTTATGCTTTTCAGTAGCTTAAGGTCCAGATTTAACTTGCGCCAGTGTTTCTCAGCTGAAAGCAATATTATCCCTCAGGAGACATTTGGCAATTTCTGGAAACATTTTTCCTTGTCATGAGTGGAGGTAAGGGGTGGCATCCAGTGAGTAGAGGCCAGGAAGCTGCCATAAATCCTAGAGTGCACAGTCCCCTCCCTGGTTGAAGCAAGAATGTTCCATCCCAAAGTGTGAGTGATGCTGAGGCTGAGAAACCACGATTTTCACTGTCCTGATTCATTCTCCCACGCCAAGCATCAGAGTTACCTAGAAGCTTTGCAAATACCCACATCCTCCAATTATTTTGTAACAAATATACATCTGTATGTAAAAGTGGAGCTGGAACATGAATCTATGGGCTGTGATCATTAGATGCTAGAGTTAAACAAACCTTGCTTTACAATGTGGACAACAGAAGGAACTTTCATCTGTGCCATATAAATGCCCCATTGATATAATACTGTTACTCTACCAACATGATTTTATAAATAAAGACATGCTGTCAAACTGATTTGGTTTATCTCCATATTCCCACTTAATCAGTAGTCCAGATATATTGTTTAATAGACAACTTACCATCCTTAAAAAGTACTGTGACCTTCCAGCCAAGATGGTATTTACAACAGGGGTTTGGATTTATCTTCCCATCTGAAATAATGACAACAACAAAAATACCCAGACCAAATATATGAAGAAGCTGTTTTGAAGACACTGAATACTAGGCAACAAAGGACAGAGATCCTGGTGGTAAAAAAAAATCACATGTGATGAGTCCTATGACTGCTTCTAACTTGCTGCCTGCAGAGTTGCATTTCCCTGAGGGGAAAAATGCAGGTGATACCCAGCAGACATCTTGAACTGAGGAGACCTTACTTAGAGTTCACAAAGACCAAAGAGGCTACACTTGGCAGGATAGAGTCCCAGAGAGGAGAATGCTGCTCAGAGAGAGAACTGTAGAAATCTACTCAGGCATCCCCTCAAGGATTCAGCTGAGTACTGGTCACGACATGCACTGGAGGCTGGGAAAGGAACCGCCTGAGAGGATCAGAGGTAACAGTACCTGAAGCTCACACAGCACGTAGAACAATGCTGGTTCCAACAGGCCAGAGTGGAAACCCCCATGATCCATGGGACACTGGGTAGAACATACAGAGGTGCCTGTCTCAGTAGCAAAGAATAATTAACCCTAGTTGAGCACTGGACCATTCCCAGTTAACACATTTTTAAAACAAAACCAAAAGGATCAAACTGTCCCTAAGTAACTTAACTGCATCCCTAAACAAAGGTCAAGAATACTTACTAACACAGATATGGTAATTAGTAGACAAGAAAACTAAGAGACTTACTATAACTGTATTCTGTATGTTCAAGAAGTTAAATAGAGCTATGGATGATATAAATAAAATTATACAGTAATACATTAAAGGGCTTCCCTGGGCTTGACCAGATCAGCTGGTAAAAAATCCACCTGCAGTGCAGGAGACCCTGGTTCGATCCCTGGGTTGGGAAGATCCCCTGGAGAAGGGAAAGGCTCCAGTATTCTGGCCTGGAGAATCCCATGGACTGTATCATGCATGGGGTTGCAGAGTCAGACACGACTGAGCCATTTTCACTTTCACTTTCAGTACATTAAAGTGGAATTTATCTTGGGAATACAAGGTAGGTTTATCATTTAAAAACCAGTCAATGTAATTCACCATAGGTGTGTGTGCACTCAGTGCTCAGTCACGCCCGACTCTCTGCCAGGCTCCTCTGTCCATGGGATTCTTTTCAGGAAAGAATACTGGTTTGCATCTCAGTTCATGCAAACCAAGGCGTTAAAGTCCAACATTCATTCAAGTTAATAACTTTCAGCAAGTTAGGATTAGAAGGAAACTTCCTAAACTCCATGTAAATGACATCTACAAAATCCTACAGCTCATATCATATCTAATAATAAATGTTTTCTTCCCAAGGTCAGAAACAAATCATTCTCACCACTTCTGTTCAGCATTGTACTGAAAGTTCTAGCCAGTGGAAAAAGGAAGGAGAAAGTAATAAGATGCACTCAGATTAGAAAACAAGTACAATTGTCCTTCTCACTGAGGACATAATAATGTAGACTATTGACGTAATAAACTATGGAGACTCTCCAAAGTTCGAGAACTAAACATTATCCAATTATAAGACTTACGTTAAAGCCATTCTGTTCAAGAGTGTGGTATTGGTGTCAAGTTAGACAAATATATAAATGGAATAGAGACTCTAGAAACAGACTTATCCAAATGTGGAAAGCATTTTGACAAAAGCACAGAGGCAAATCAGTGGAGAAAAGATAGCCTGGAACAGTATGACAGTCTGGTACTGGAAAAATCAGATATCTATAGCAAAAAATAAACTTTAAAGCATACCTAATATCATATGGAACAATTAACACAAAATGGACCACAGACCTAAATGCAAAACCTAAAATTGTGAATATTCTTGAAGAAAACAGGAGAAATCCTTTCTAACCTTGGGTCAGACTAGATTTCTTAAATAGATCAATAACATCAGTAACATCAAAAATATGACTCACTGATTTTGCTTTATGAGCTCATTTTCTGGGTTTGCTTTTGTTTCCTTTACAAGTTAGGTTACTCTGCGCTTAGCCATTCACTCGTGTCTGGCTCTTAGTGACCTCACGGCCTGTAGCCCGCCAGGCTCCTCTGTCCATGGAGTTTTCCAGCCAAGAATACTGGAGTGGGCAGACATTTCCTTCTCCAGGGGACCTTCCCAATCCAGGGACTGAACGCACATCTTTTGCTTTGTAGGTAGTCTCCTCACTGCAGGAAGATTGTTTACTGCTGAGCCACGTTTCCTTCACAAGCCTAACTTAACTCCCAGTTGTGAAAGTATTTCCACTTAATTTTTGCTTTGATTTGATTCTGCTAAGGGCTATAGCATTCTGCCTGGCTAAAGCTAGGTTTCATTTGTTTGTTAGGGGTACAGAACTGATGTTTTGATTTCTCACAGGACACTTTTTACCCACTAAAAGCCCCACAAAAGGTGTATTTCTTTATCTTTTATCTTGCATTGATGGGAATCTGAATTACTCCTTGTTGCTGAGGGAACACTGCCCAGATGCACAGCTTTCCTCAGATGGTCTTGGGTCCAGCTTCCTATCTTGAGCAGCTCCGAGTCAATTCTTAGCTACCCATGTACTTATAAAAGTCCTGTCCTCAACCACAGCCCCAGCGGTCAGGGCAGCTGTCCACATCCAACTCCAGGTCCCCAGAGCAACTGGTCACAGCTATAGATTTGAGGTCTTTCTTCACTTTTCAACCAGAGATTTCTGTCTCTCTTTTGCATTATCTGTCTTTAAAATATTTCCTTTGTTATATTTGAGCCAGTATTTCTATGTGTTCCCAGTGGGAAGGTTAACAGTGGCCGGGGGTTTCTTTTGTCTCATTACTCTGTGTATTTGTCCAAGTTCCTCAACGAGATAATAAGGCCATCAGAGTTCATGTCTTAGAACTTTTAGCATTCAATCTCCCACCTAACATATCCTCAACAATTATTTTATGGTGAATAGTACTGTGTTAGGCTCACAAATGTTCATTAGCTGAAGGCTGAATGAAAGTAAATGGAAAAAAATCTTATTATGTACACTTCACTGCACCTAGCACAATACCACCTACAGCCTCCTTTTCATAGCACTTAAAATATTTTAAAATGAAGAGGAACTAAAAAGCTTCTTGATGAAAGTGAAAGAGGAGGGTGAAAAAGTTGGCCTAAAGCTCAACATTCAGAAAACGAAGATCATGGCATCCACTCCCATCACTTCATGGCAAATAGATGGGGAAACAGTGGAAATAGTGTCTGAGTTTATTTTGGGGGGCTCCAAAATCACTGCAGATGGTGATTGCAGCCATTAAATTAAAAGACATTTACTTCTTGGAAGGAAAGTTATGACCAACCCAGATAGTATATTCAAAAGCAGAGACATTACTTTGTCAACAAAGGTCTGTTTAGTCAAGGCTATGGTATTTCCTGTGATCATGTATGGATGTGAGAGTTGGACTGTGAAGAAAGCTGAGCACCAAAGAATTGATGCTTTTGAACTATCGTGTTGAAGAAGACTCTTGAGAGTCCTTGGACTGCAAGGAGATCCAACCAGTCCATTCTGAAGGAGATCAGCCCTGAGTGTTCATTGTAAGGACTGATGCTAAAGCTGAAACTCCAATACTTTGGCCACCTCATGCGAAGAGTTGACTCCTTGGAAAAGACCCTGATGCTGGGAGGGATTGGGAGCAGGAGGAGAAGGGGACGACAGAGGATGAGATGGTTGGATGGCATCACCAACTCGATGGACATGGGTTTGGGTGAACTCTGGGAGCTGGTGATGGACAGGGAGGCCTGGCGTTCTGCAGTTCATGGGCTGTGGTTCATGGGGTCCCAAAGAGTTGGATATGACTGAGCGACTGAACTGAACTGAATCCTAAATCAACAGTTTTCAATTTTTTTCATCCCCAACTCATCTGAGGTACATTATTATTTCCAATTGTATTCAGCTTACCTAACTGTCAGTTTGGGTGGGGGTAGATAAGATGCCTTATATCAGAATCCTGGCCCAGGTGTATGGTTTTAAAATTCTTTCTCCACCCACCTCCCACCATCCTGGTTGAAAATCACTGCCTTAGTCATCCAGACAAACTTCTGAAAAGCACTTCTCAACTAAACTAAAATTTCCCAAAGTTCATTACTCATTTTTCATCAACACATGTTTGGAATGGTCAGGCATGAACAAGCATTAATGCTTTAATTGGCTTCCCCAAAGCCATACAGAAGCCTAATGGGGTGATACAGCACATATGGGCCATTTGACTTCCATTTTTCTCAATGTGCTATTAAGCATGCAAACTTTTGGTTACCATACTGCGTTTATCTGGGTATCCAACTGCAAGTATGTACTAAACTGTGTTGCAAATCATGCATGTAGAAATTAATAAGGCCAGTGTCTTGATACAGAGAATAAAGGCTTGGATTTTTTTTTTCAAAAACACAGAATTTTACCGGGCATGATATTTCAGGGAGTGTTTTCCTAATACAGCCATTCTCTTACAGGGAAGGGATTTCCAATGTGCTATGCTGCTTAAAGTGTTAGGCAGAGCTTCTAAAAGCCCTGCTTCCTTCTGCCATGAATAAACAGCCCAGCAGTTTGTAAAAAGGCCTTATGCCATCTGAACATATTAGTCTCCTGGCTGTCTTTATCAGACTATGTGTGCACTTCCTTGCTGAATTCACTGGCATAATTCCCAGCCAGGAAAGCCTCACAGCCATCTGCTCTATCTCTGGTACCCTGCCTATGTGCCAGGGGGGTAGAAATCTTCCTCTAAGTACTACTTAGGTGTTTGGACTACTGTAAAAAAAAAAAAAAGGAATGTAGAAAAATTATGTGCTCAACACAAGCGGGCTGTTTCTGTGTTATGACATTTTATTACTCTTTGCTTTCCTGCATTTTCAAATGAATTCTACTAGCTGTAAACATGCACAGATGGAGGGTGGAGGGATGAAGGAAGAACAGGGGCCTGAAGGCAATGATGGGTAAGGGGAAAGCCCTGGGTAAGGAGCTGTGTCTTGTCTCTGTTCTACCTTTAACTGAAGGTGCAACCTGGAGCAAGTCGCTTCTACCTTTGACTTTCCTTAATGTCATATTAAAAAGGAAAGGCTTCCCACAAGCTTGAACTTACAACACTGGTAAAACAAACAAAAAAAAAAATTTAGAGCATGAAAAACAAATCCATGGCTTCCTTGGTGGTCCAGTGGCTGAGAATCTGCCTGGCAATGCACGGTACACCAGTTCAATCCCTGGTCCGGGAAGATCCCACACGCTGCAGAGCAACTAAGCCCATGCACCACAACTACTGAAGCCTAGAACCAATGTTCTGCAACACGAGAAGCCACCTCAATGAGAAGCCCTTGTGCCCCAAGAGGAGTTCCGTCTCGCCACAACCTAGAGAAAGCCTGTGTGCAGCACCAAAGACCCACTTCAGCCAAAAAATCAAAATAAATAAACAAATCTTAAAAAAATCCAAACGACACATGATTGACTCATGATTCAAATGAGTCAAAACCCTCACATACCAAGCCATTTGCAATAGTTACAGAAAAGGGCTAACATCCCCAACAAAGAACTCCTCCAGACTGATGTAAAGAAAAAACACAGATAACCCATAGTCAAAGAACATGATAAGTGTCAGAGAACATGAAAAATGACAATAAATGACAACATGGTCTCAGATGGTCAAAAAAATTTAAAATAAAAGCAACATTGAGACACCATGTTTTTACACATCTGACTAGCAAATAGGAAAGAAAGAAAAAAGAATACTTAATGCCTGGTGCTGCTGCTCATGGAGGGACACTTTCCCATGCTGCAGTGGGATTTCCCATGCTGCAGTGGGATTTCCCACGCTGCAGTGTGATTTCCCATGCTGCACTGAGTGTATATTCATACAAACTCTTAGGAAAGGAATTCAACAGTGCTTAGCAACTTCCCCAGCAATCGCATTTGTGGCAGTCTACCCTACGGAAACAGAAGCGATGTTGTATAAAGACATGTGTATGGACACTTGCATTGCACGTGGTGGGGAGGGGGAACAGAAGATAACCTGACTCTTCAACAGTGGAGAAATGATTGAATAAATTACTCTATGTCAGTGGTTCTCAACTGGGAGGGATTTTGCTCCTCAGGGGACATTTGATTGTCATAACTCAGGACTAAGTGCTACTGACATTTAAGGAGCAGAGGCCACAGGTATCACTAAACATCTTATAGTTCATGAGACAGTGACCCCAAACAAAGAATTACCTCATCCAAAATATCAGTAATTTCAAGATTAAGAAATTTTTATTGTGTGTATATATAAAAGCTGAAAGTAAGTCCTTGAGAAAATATTAAAAAGTTACAGGGTAACTTATAACATCCTATTTTAAAAAATATTAGAAAATAATGCCAAACACACACACACACACACACACACACACACACACACACACATTTATTTGCAAGAGCATGGTATAGAATATGTAAGTATTTTTACCAAACTGGTAACACAGCTTACCTTGGGAAGGACCAGGAGTAGTTGCATGGGAAGAAATATATACCCCACATGACTTAGCAACTGAACAATAACAACACACACATACATACCCAAACACACATGGGCTCTTGTATTCCAGTTCTGAGATAGCTAAATGGCTATCATGTGAGATTGCTTTAAAATGTATACATTTCCTTTGCAAATAAATTCATTTGTACCACTTTCTTAGACCCCACATATAAGCAATATTATGCAATATTTGTTGTTCTCTTTCTGACTTACTTCTACATGACAATATTTAATACAGTCTCAGATGTAGAGAACAAATGTATGGTTACCAAGAGGTGGGGGAGGGAGACAAACTAGGAGATTGGAACTGACATATATACATTCAGTTCAGTCGCTCAGTTGTGTCTGACTTGTTGCAACCCCATGGACTGCAGCACACCAGGCTTCCCTGTCCATCACCAACTGCCGGATCTTACTCAAATTTATGTCCATTGAGTCAGTGATGCCATGCAACCATCTCATCCTCTGTCGTCCCCTTCTCCTCCTGCCTTCCATTTTTCCCACCATCAGGGTCTTTTCCAATCAGTCAGTTCTTTGCATGAGGTGGCCAAAGTATTGGAGTTTCAGCTTAAGCATCAGTCCTGCCAATGACTATTCAGGACTGAATTCCTTTAGGATGGACTGGTTGGATCTCCTTGCAGTCCAAGGGACTCTCAAGAGTCTTCTCCAACACCACAGTTCAAAACCATCAATTCTTTGGCACTCAGCTTTCTTTATAGTCCAACTCACATCCATACAAGACTAGTGGAAAAACCACAGCTTTGACGAGACGGACATTTGTTGGCAAAGTAATGTCTCTGCTTTTTAATATGTTGTCTAGGTTGGTCAAAGCTTTCTTCCGAGGAGGAAGCAACTTTTAATTTCATGAGTGCAGTCACCTTCTGCAGTGATTTTGGAGCTCAATAAAATAAAATCTGCCACTGTTTCCCCATCTATTTGCCATGAAGTGATGGGACTGCATGCCA
Organism: Neotragus moschatus; assembly: GCA_006410615.1. Lineage (NCBI taxonomy): Eukaryota > Metazoa > Chordata > Mammalia > Artiodactyla > Bovidae > Neotragus > Neotragus moschatus. The sequence continues at coordinate 8,694 of SJYA01012765.1, forward strand.
TGATCTTAGTTTTCTGAATGTTGAGTTTTAAGCCAACTTTTTCATTTTCCTCTTTCACTTTCATAAACAGGCTCTTTAGTTCTTCCTTGCTTTCTGCCATAAGGGTGGTGTCATCTGCATATATCAGGTTATTGATACTTCTCCTGGAAGTCTTGATTCCAGCTTGTGCTTCATCCAGCCTGGCATTTCACAATGATGTACTCTGCATAGAAGTTAAATAAGCAGGGTAACGATATAGCCTTGACGTACTCCTTTCTCTTTTTGGAACCAGTCTGTTGTTCCATGTCCAGTTCTAAATGTTGCTTCCTGACCTGCATAAAGGTTTCTCAAGAGGCAGGTCAGGTGGTCTGGTATTCCCATCTTTTTCAGAATTTTCCACAGTTTGCTGTGATATATACATTACATTACTAATATATACATTACTATGTATAAAATAGATAACTAGTAAGAACCTATTGTGTAGTGCAGGGAACGCTACTCAATGATCTGCAGTTACCCAAATGGGAAGGAAATCTAAGAAAGAGGGGATATATGTATATGTATCAGGAGAACCCAGTTCAATTTCTGGGTTGGGAAGATCTGCTGGAGAAGGGATAGGCTCCCACTCCAGTATTCTTGGGCTTCCCTGGTGGCTCAGCTGGTAAAGAATCTGCCTGCAGTGTGGGAGGCCTGGGTTTGATCCCTGGGTTGGGAAGATCTCTTGGAGAAGTGAAAAGCTACCCACTCCAGTATTCTGGCCTGGAGAATTCCTTGGACTGTCCATGGGGTCGCAAAGAGTCGGACACGACTGAGCCACTTTCACTTTCACTATGTATACGTATACCTGATTCACTTGGCTACAGAACAGAAACTAACACAACATTGTAAAGCAACTACACTCCAATAAAAAAGAGATCCAGTTATGATTAACAACAATTTTGTCACACTATATATATTATGTATAAATTAGTATGTTCAACATTGACATAATTTAAAATTTTTTAAGTTTTTATTTCTTGACCATAGTCCAGATTTCTTGGAGCCAGCACCATGGATCTGAACGTTTAAAAGCTTTTGTTTTTAACCCTCCACCTCAAACTTTTCCTTCAGAAAAGAAGGGGCTGACTCCTATTTACATTCTTACAAAGTACCTCCTGTCATGGGGGCTCTCTCCATTACTTTATTTTGGCAGCAAAGTAACATTTGGTAGAAAATATAGTAGTCTGAAAACCAAGAAGATTGTTTATGGGGGTCATCTGACAGAATCTTGTTATCTCCTCATGTGGCAGACAGAGCATATCCTCAGGAGAGCCCCCAGCCCATCATAGGGCCCCCACTCCCATGACTTGCTCCAAACCCAACTAACACGCAAGGGTCCCACACCCAAATCCCATCAAATCGGGGGCCAGGGCTTCAGCATATGAACTGGGAAGGGACATAAACGTTCAGTCCATAACAATGGCCCTGTGTGTGCATGCTAAGTCACTTCAGCTGTGTCTGACTCTTTGCGACACTATGGCCGGTAGACCACAAAGCTCCTCTGTCCATGGGATTCTCCAGGCAAGAACACTGGAGTGGGTTGCCATGCCCTCCTCCAGGGGATCTTCCCGACCCAGGGATCGAACCTGCATCTCTCACGTCTCCTGCATTGGCAGGCAGGTTCCCTACTCCAAGTGCCACCTGAGGAGCCCCAACAATGGCCCTGCAATGATGAATTACTTCATGCCTTTGCCTTCAGAGAGAAGATGAAGTTTCTCAGCAGAGGATTATATTTTAGCAGGTGTAAAGGAGAGAGAGAGGAACTGATAAGTAATAGTTCTAGCAGGTGATACGGTGAAAGCACTCTGCAAGGCTGACTCAATTTGTTGTAATATGTGAGACTGCATGGGTGAAACAAAATCTATCGAGTAGTGTGGATCAGAGGCTGGGCCTTGTGATGCCAAAGTATGTACTGCTCTGATCCAGCACCTGCCACTCAGGAAAGGTCACACACTTGGGAAGGTACTTTGATAGTTTAAGGCCATGAGGGCATCTGTTGATGCACCAGGCATGCTGAGAAAAGCGCGTCATCTTTCAGCGCACTCAGTAACACAGGTGAGCTAATGCAGCTGTTAGGCATTCGATACCAGGGAGAGAACAGGACGCAGAGGAGAGCTGTCTTAGTGAGAGCTACAAACAGCTACAAAATGGTCTGGAGTGAATTCCTGTAACCTTGGCTCTGGGTTCTGTTCAGTCGGATTGTTAATATCTGTTGTAAAGAACGATGACAAGAAGTGATCCAAGAAAGGTTTAAGAAGACATAACATGGCTTTAATAATTTCAGTGATTTTAACGATGCTTATTTTTGAGCGCAAGNGAATTCCTGTAACCTTGGCTCTGGGTTCTGTTCAGTCGGATTGTTAATATCTGTTGTAAAGAACGATGACAAGAAGTGATCCAAGAAAGGTTTAAGAAGACATAACATGGCTTTAATAATTTCAGTGATTTTAACGATGCTTATTTTTGAGCGCAAGGCCAAATAATCTTTATTCACCTACAAGATCTCAATGCAATAAAAGGCCAGTTAAAAGCTTTCACTGTGATTCAATATCCATGCACTTTTGAATATTAAATTATGAAATGAAAAACGTCCAAGGCATTAATGGAATGAAATGAAAGACAGAGACGTTTCAAATGATTCATCGGCAAAAATGTCCTTTCTGTTATAAAATTAATTTTCCAGGAACACAACAAAATTTTTATTACTAAGACAAATAAGAAGGAGCAGCAGCTGCACTTTGCTGGAACAGCCGTGAAGAGATACCCCACACCCAAGCTAAGAGAAACCCAAGTAAGATGGTAGGTGTTGCAAGAGGGCATCA
>SJYA01012767.1:0-11538 GCA_006410615.1 Neotragus moschatus
TTAGCAAACAATCAAGGAAGTATTAGTTTGTTTTCTAACAATGCATTGAGTGCGTGCTATGTCACTTCAGTCGTGTCTGACTCTGTGAGACTCTACAGACCACAGTCTGCCAGGCTCTTCTGTCCATGCGATTCTCCAGGTGGAATACTGGGATGGGTTGTTGTGCCCTCCTCCAGGGGATCTTCCCAACCCAAGGACTGAAACTGCATCTCTTATGTCTCCTGCATTGGCAAGCGGGTTCTTTACCACTTTCTAATCTATTTAGTCATGTGATTTTAGTAATTTTCATGGTTACTGGATAACAAAAAAGGCTATTAGTTTGTGTAATTTCTGAACTTAATTCAAGCAATCAGTGATAAATCAACAGCATTTATTGCTTATCTAATATTGGGGCATATAAATGTATATGATATTTTTCTCATCCTCAAAAGAATTTTTAAAAAAAAGCTCTAATACATAAGGGACAATTAACCAGTCACCTGAGTCAATAAATGTATAAAACACCTATGTGTTTACATGCACAATAATGAACACCTACTGTATGTCAAGCATCCCACCAATGTGCACTCAAGGATAAATAACCAAGGCTTATGAGCTCTGGAGTGGAAACACCACTATCTTTTCATATTTCCTTGCTCTCAAAGCTGCAGAGTAAAAAACCCTCTTACTTTCTCCATCCCAGTTTTTCTCTGCAGATTCTTTCCACTGGCACTACCAAGACCTCAGGTGAGGGCACTGCCCCCCCAGGGGGCTCCAGATGAGGTCAGGCACCCTCCCTCTGCCTGGACTGTTCCTTCCCCGCTCTTTAAGGCTGCTTCTGAAGGCTGCCTGACGGCTGACTCCTCAAGGAGGCCTCTTCTTCCGATGCAGACATATCCCTACCTGTCCTCTCTCTACCTTTGATCACTTCTTGTATGATACTTTTCATAAAGTATCACACACTTTTCATAAAGTATCACACACTTTTCATAGTAATTATACAGTTATTTAATTATTTTTCTTGGTCTCCCAACTTAAGTTTAAACACCTGGGGAACAGAGACATCTGTCTTGGACACTGATGTAGTCCTAGTATCCAGCACTCAGATATCTCAAAAGAGTGCAAAAGGAATCATGAGATCAGAGAGTGCTGAAGTACCTATGAAGACAGCTGGGGCTCTTTTGGGCTCCCAGAGCACTCCACGAATCACTGCCTCTCATCATCACCATCGCCACCAAAGACATGTTCTACTGCCTCACAAAGGTCCTGAGGGCAATCTTAGTCCCTCTGTTCCAACACACAGACAAGGTCAATAAATGATTTCAAACGCACATTTTAAATGACCTATTAAAAAAAATGATCTAAAGATGGGTAACTTCCAGAAATAGCTGGTCAAGCTTAGTTTGACCACACTTTTGCACATGGCTAATGGTAGTTTTTAACATATATAATGTTTTAGCTAAATAATTCCTAATCCATGTCATTATATGTGCATATATATACATACATATAAAAACACTGTGAAAAGACTTGTGCTTTCCAGGTTTTCCTAATCTCTACACGTCTTTAGAATCACTGGTTTATAGTACAGCTACTTTAAACCTCTTTACCTTTAGATAAAATTTAGAATGTACTTTTCAACTATTCAAGGGCTATGACCATATTTTGCAGAGTACTTTGAAGCTATTTACAAGTTTAAACTCTCTGTTCTTAAGAAATGATGTTTGTTATGAGAACTTCTCTAGATGCTACTAAGTTGCAATACCCTTACAGGAAAATCCAACAACTCTTAGGAAAAGTGTTTCAAATGTTTGATCATGTCATGAAGCCTTTGGAAACATAAAGGTTAGCTCTGCTAAGCTGCTAAGTCATGTCAGTCGTGTCCGACTCTGTGCGACCCCATAGACGTCAGCCCACCAGGCTCCTCCATCCATGGACGTTTCCAGGCAAGAGTATTGGAGTGGGTCACCAGTGCCCTCTCCGAAAGGTTAGCTCTAAGCACCATTAAAACCATTAGTCAGCTACCTGGTAAACACCCAGATTATATTCTTTAATGATATTATTAGATCAATAAACTAAAGAGCAAAGATATCACATACTAAGTAAATTTAATGTGTCCTATACTCATATAAATAACCCAAGTCTAAGATTCCCCAATGATTTCCCTTTGGTTCCAACTATATTTCATTAAGAATATCATGGCTATACTCATATACAAGCATACACACAAAACTCTATTAAGATATCTGTCAATGTAAATAACTACAAAATCAACAAGACCATGTTGATTTAACCTGAATACATAATACATTCTCAAGTAAATTGAATGCCTACAGACCCACCACTCACTGGTGAACTTCAACTATATATTCAAAGACTATTGTGCCAAACAACAAATGAATTTTGTTATATTGTCATCTTTTTCAAGTTTGGTCTCCACATGGCTTAAAATTTCTTCAGGATGAATTAGGGGAAAACTGGGGCAGAGAGACAGGATTAGAATCAAATTCTAATTCTGATATCTATAGATTTTACTAGAAAAACTCCCTATCTTCCTTACATCTCAGGATTTTTTTTCCTGCAAATGGAGAAATTATATCTGTTTTACTTCTCATGAGACAACTGTGAAATAAAATGAGTAGAGATAAAACTATAAAAATTAAAAAGTATAAAAATATAAGTTTAACTATTTAAACTCACTTAAGGCCCTTTAATAAACAGACTATACACACTATACCACTTAAGGGATTTGATTTAGATCATACCTGAATGCTTTAGTGGTTTTCCCTACTTTCTTCAATTTAAGTCTGAATTTGGCAATAAAGAGTTCATGATCTGAGCCACAGTCAGCTCTCGGTTTTGTTTTTGCTGACTGTATAGAGCTTCTCCATCTTTGGCTGCAAAGAATATAATCAATCTCATTTCGGTGTTGACCATCTGGTGATGTCTATGTGTAGAGGCTTCTCTTGTGTTGGAAGAGGGTGTTTTCTATGACCAGTGTGTTCTCTTGGCAAAACTCTATTAGCCTTTGCCCTGCTTCATCTTCTACTCCAAGGCCAAATTTGCCTGTTACGCCAGGTATCTCTTGACTTCCTACTTTTGCATTCCAGTCCTCTATAATGAGAAGGACATCTTTTTTGGGGTGTTAGTTCTAGAATGTCTTGTAGGTCTTCATAGAATCATTCAACACTTCAGCTTCTTCAACTGGTTGGGGCACAGGCTTGGATTACTATGAAATTGAATGGTTTACTTTGGAAACGAACCGAGATGATTCAGTCGTTTTTGAGACTGCATCCAAGTACTGCATTTCGGACTCTTTTGTTGACTATGATGGCTACTCCATTTCTTCTATGGGACTCTTGCCCACAGTAGTAGACATAATGGTCATCTGAGTTAAATTCACCCATTCCAGGCCATTTTAGTTCCCTGATTCCTAAAATGTCGATGTTCACTCTTGCCATCTCCTGTTTGACCACTTCCAATTTGCCTTGATTCATGGACCTAATATTCCAGGTTTCCTATTCAATATTGCTCTTTACAGCATCAGACCCTGCTTCTATCTCCAGTCACATCCACATCAAGACCATCCCCAAGAAAAAGAAATGTAAAAAAGAAAAATGGCTATCCGAGGAGGCCTTACAAATCGCTCTGAAAAGAAAAGAAGCAAAAAGCAAAGGAGAAAAGGAAAGATGCACCCATTTGAAAGCAGAGTTCCAAAGAATAGCAAGGAGAGTTAAGAAAGCCTTCCTCAGTGATCAGTGCAAAGAAATAGAGGAAAACAATAACATGGTAAAGACTGGAAATCTCTTCATGAAAATTAGAGATACCAAGGGAACATTTCATGCAAAGATGGGTTCAATAAAGGACAGGAATGGTATGATATTAAGATAGAAGATATTAACAGAAACAGAAGATATTAAGAAGAGGTGGCAAAAATACACAGAAGAACAATACAAAAAAGAGTTTCACGACCCAAATAATCACGATGGTGTGATCACTCAACTAGAGCCAGACATCCTGAAATGAAAAGTCAAGTGGGCCTTAGGAAGAATCACTACAAACAAAGCTCGTGGAGGTGATGGAATTCCAGTTGAGCTATTTCAAATCTTGAAAGATGATGCTGTGAAAGCGCTGCACTCAATATGCTAGCAAATTTGGGAATCTCAGCAGAGGCCACAGGACTGGAAAAGGTCAGTTTTCATTCCAATCCCAAGGAAAGGCAATGCCAAAGAATGCTCAAACTACCACACAACCACACTCACCTCACATGCTGCTGCTGCTGCTAAGTCGCGTCAGTCGTGTCCAACTCTGCTCCCCCGTCCCTGGGATTCTCCAGGCAAGAACACTGGAGTGGGTTGCCATTTCCTTCTCCAATGCATGAAAGTGAAAGGTGAAAGTGAAGTCGCTCAGTTGTGTCCGATCCTTAGCGACTCCAGGGACTGCAGCCTACCAGGCTCCTCCGTCCATGGGATTTGCCAGGCAAGAGTACTGGAGTGGGGTGCCATTGCTTAGTAATGTTCAAAATTCTCCAAGGCAGGCTTCAGCAATACATGAACTGTGAACTTCCAGATGTTCAAGCTGGTTTTAGAAAAGGCAGAGGAACCAGAGATCAAATTGCCAACATCTGCTGGATCATCAAAAAAGCAAGATTCCAAAAAAACATCTATTTCTGCTTTATTGACTATGCCAAAGCCTTTGACTGTGTAGATCACAACAAACTGTGGAAAATTCTGAAAGAAATGGGAACACCAGACCACCTGCCTCCTTAGAAATCTGTATGCAGGTCAAGAAGCAATAGTTAGAACTGGATATGGAACAATAGACTGGTTCCAAATAGGAACACCAAGGTTGTATATTGTCACCCTGGTTATTTAACTTATATGCAGAGTACATCATGAGAAACGCTGGGCTGGAGGAAGCACAAGCTGGAATCAAGATTGCTGGGAGAAATATCAATAACCTCAGATATGCAGATAACACTACCCTTATGGCAGAAAGCGAAGAACTAAAGAGTCTTTTGATGAAAGTGAAAGAGGAGAGTGAAAAAGTTGACTTAAAACTTTACATTAGAAAAACTAAGATCATAGCATCTAGTCCCATCACTTCATGGCAAATAGATGATGAAACAGTGGAAACAGTGGCAGACTATTTGGGGGGGCTTCAAAATCACTGCAGATGGTGATTGCAGCCATGAAATTAAAAGATGCTTGCTCCTTGGAGGAAAAGTTATGACCAACCTAGACAGCATATTAAAAAGGAGAGACATTACTTTGCCAACAAAGGTCTGTCTAGTCAAGGCTATGGTTTTTCCAGTAGTCATGTATGGATGTGAGAGTTAGACTATAAAGAAAGCTGAGTGCTGAAGAATTGATGCTTTTGAACTGTGGTGTTGGAGAAGACTCTTGAGAGTCCCTTGGACTGCAAGGAAATCCAACCAGTGCATCCTAAAGGAAATCAGTCCTGAATGTGCACTGGAAGGANAACTTATATGCAGAGTACATCATGAGAAACGCTGGGCTGGAGGAAGCACAAGCTGGAATCAAGATTGCTGGGAGAAATATCAATAACCTCAGATATGCAGATAACACTACCCTTATGGCAGAAAGCGAAGAACTAAAGAGTCTTTTGATGAAAGTGAAAGAGGAGAGTGAAAAAGTTGACTTAAAACTTTACATTAGAAAAACTAAGATCATAGCATCTAGTCCCATCACTTCATGGCAAATAGATGATGAAACAGTGGAAACAGTGGCAGACTATTTGGGGGGGCTTCAAAATCACTGCAGATGGTGATTGCAGCCATGAAATTAAAAGATGCTTGCTCCTTGGAGGAAAAGTTATGACCAACCTAGACAGCATATTAAAAAGGAGAGACATTACTTTGCCAACAAAGGTCTGTCTAGTCAAGGCTATGGTTTTTCCAGTAGTCATGTATGGATGTGAGAGTTAGACTATAAAGAAAGCTGAGTGCTGAAGAATTGATGCTTTTGAACTGTGGTGTTGGAGAAGACTCTTGAGAGTCCCTTGGACTGCAAGGAAATCCAACCAGTGCATCCTAAAGGAAATCAGTCCTGAATGTGCACTGGAAGGACTGATGCTGAAGCTGAAACTCCAATACTTTGGCCACCTGATGAGAAGAACTGACTCACTGGAAAAGACCCTGATGCTGGGAAAGATTGAAGGGAGGAGAAGAAGGGGATAACAGAGGATGAGACGGTAGGATGGTATCATTGACTCAATGGAGATGAGTTTGAGTAGGCTCTGGGAGGTGGTGATGGACAGGGCGGCCTGGCCTGCTCAGACCATGAGGTCACAAAGAGTCGGACACAACTGAGCGACTGAACTGAACTAATACCACCTAAGAGTTAGAAGCCCCAAGGATAGTGCACATAGCCTAATATTCAGAGTTCTGAACTGAAATAAACTGACTATCATGAGATGAAAATAGATAATAAGAACCTACAGGGAACTCTTCTCAATACTCTGTAATGACCTATATGGGAAAAGAACCATGTCTAACTGAGTCATTTTTCTGTACAGCAGAAACTAACACACCACCATAAATCAATTATATTCTAATAAAAATTATTTAAAAAATACAAAGGATCTCTTGAGAAAGAAAATAAAGAACAAAAATGATATTTCTCTTAACTGGTTTCACTGAACTTCAGTGAATTCAAAGCAAGGAGTATTATTTCCTGGCCTTTTTAGGCATAATGCTTTCTGCAAATTAGTCTAGAATTTGTATTAAACTGTGAATTATGACTCACAGATGAGACAGCAAACACTATTTGGAGTGTTAAATGCCTACACTGTTATTTCCAGCTGTAGCAATATATTGTGTGTATGGTTAATTGTGTCTGATTCTTTGTGACCCCATGGACTGCAGCCCATCAGGCTCCTCTGTCCATACTGGAGTGGGTTGCCATGCCCTCCTCAACAATATATTACCTATTAAATTTTTACTTTCTCAAAGGATAGCATATCAGACTTCACCACTTTCCACTGGCTAATACTATGTTTCAAAGTGAGCCACTATATAAAGCAAGCTTCTTTCAGTTTACTGTTTATGATTTAATACTACTCAAATCCACTTCCAAGTATAGAAGATTTAATTGTCATTAAGAGTTTTCAAACTATAAGTCCAGTTATTAGGTAGTATTACAGTTCAGAAATTCATCCCATTATAATAATCCACCCAAGGACAGTACAATACTATGTGATCTCCTCTGCTAATGTTCCAATTTTAAACGAGTTTATCGTTGAAAAGTAATAACTGATGAATCACACATTTTGAATCCATAATGCCATCTGGAAGGAATTTCAATAATTTTAATTATGTGCGCACATAATGCAAAAGCATAGGACACTTCTTTTCCTTAGTGTTCTATTTAAAGACGACGATGGCTAATGACTTACACAGTCTAATTTTTTATGTACCACAGTAACATATCGACATTCTTAGTGATTATAAACTCAGTACTAAATCTCACACCCAGCCACAGACCACCACAAGAGGATATCTTACTCATTTCCTTGACTGAGGCAGGATCATTTCAAGACAATCAACAGAAAGGGCCTTTTAAATCATTACTCACCCCTGCCTCCCTCTCTTACTTAACCAGCTTAGAGTGATGAAGCAATTTTCTTGAAAGAATACTACCAGTGGCATAGTCAGAAGAACCCAAGTTCACCTTTTTATTTCTGAGAGCCATATGATGGTAAGTACATGTTTTATTTTTAGAGACCGACAAATGATCACAAACCATTATATTATTCACACTTCCTCCCAGGAAACTATTCTCTCTAGAATTATATCAGGCTCAGGATATATTTTATAAACTGTTCCCATAATAAGATAGGCATCGATGCAAGATAGCCCTTCTAAGTTTTAAAGATCAGAAAAGGAATATTGTTAAGGTGATGACTAGTGCAGTTATATTTCTTCATTATTTCTGAAGCACATATTCACCAACTTTAACATTTACTTTCTATGACAGATTTGTTAGAAGAGCACATACTATATTAGGTGCTACCATATCTGAGAGGAAAAGAAAGTCCTCTACTTTTTTAAATCAGAAAATAACTTCTCAGTATTATATATCATTTTTGATACTTAAAAAAATCAGTATGGGCAAGAGAAACCAAGTTCAAAATTATTCTTAAAGAAGCTTTTTTAAAATTAATGCTTATACATAAAATTTATCAATAATTTCTTAGTTATTCTCAAACTGTTTGTGTTCTTCTCATTATTATGAGGTTAGGATTTCCAAAATACTATTCTCCCTGCAGTGTTTAAACATATCAGCATTAAAAGTGATAAACAGTAATACACTATGAACCGATTTATATATGTATATGATATGTACATGTGTGTATATGTATGTATGTATACGTATATGTACACATAAAATGCTTAAATGAGGGCTTATTATGAAAATGTTCAGAAGAGGGATAAAACCAAGTTAGCTGAAGAAAGGCCCCTTCAATAGCTAGCTCTGCCATATAAGTTAAAGAGGTTAACAATTTAAACAACATGAGTGAGTGAATTTGGGGGAGCAGCAGAATCTCTGCTAAAGTGAAGCTTACAAAGTTCATCTAAAACTATTAATTATTTTTAAGTAAGGAGTTCAAAAAATGCCATATTCTGATTTCAAATACTTTCTTAATAGAAATACACTTAACCTAGGACAATGTCCCATTTTTATAGGTTATGAAACACACATTTAAATAATACAGTAATTTAGAAAAGATCTTCTAAATTATTTGTTTACAAATGCCAGATTATAAGCCTGAATTCAGAAATTCCCTTTCACTTGATTTGTCTTTTGATACTGCACACAGTGAAAACAAAGCAGCAGAAACATTTGCTAGCCATTATTTGATAGCATTTAAGAATCTCACTCTGGGAGTCATTATCCAATAATTCACAGCTACATCTAACTTTGATTTGTAAAAGTGGGCTGGTTGGTTTATGTGGAAGAGAAAATGTTGTACAACTACTTTCCAAAATATGTTGCAGGCTAACAAGAATTTTCTATGCATGAGTTTTAGCTAATACCTAAAACATTCTTCCTTTATTTAATAATGCAAATTTTCTTTCTCTATCTGCTGTGATGTGAAGCAACTGCTTATCAAATCTCGATTCCTACAGTACTCTTATTTTTAATGAAAATATTACTAAAATTTCACTTCTACCTAATAACATAAGAATTTTACTCAAAGCCTAAATTCTGGGCACCTCTTATGAGTTTTTCCTTTAAATTATATTTTTCCTTTAAATTATATTTTTCATTTTCTACTCATTAGAAATTGATGGGTTGGGTTACATTTTATTTCTCTAAAAGGTATGAGTAATTAAAACTCAACTAAATAAAAGGGCAAACCAGACACTTTTACTTCAGCTTTTCTTTAATTATAATTGTGTAAAGGTTCTTTGTTGAAAAAAAATTAATGCAACGTTTCATGCAGTTAAATTATTTACAAGGATGCTCACTGATAAAATCAAATACAACTTCATTATCCTACTTTCATTTTAATACACCTATAAATACCCATTTATAAGTATTGGAAAGCACTAGTAAATTTTAAAATAAAATCTTATGCTTGTGGACACTACCAACAGAGAGAGACTCAAAAATGATTAATTCTACACTTTTCTTAGGAACATTTAAAATTGGCCTCACAACATCCCTGTGAGGTGGGGAGTTAAATGTTCTCATGTGATGACAAAAGAAATGGGCCAAGAAAAGAGTATCCGATGACATACAGAAAAATAGCGGCATCAAAGTCTTAAAAGAAACAGCATCTACAAATCTGTTCCATCTTGAAGTCTAGGAAAATTAGGTTGCTTTTTTTTCCACTATCTTTATCAGGAATAATAGCTATTTTGATTTTTAAGAAGCAGAAAATTTTCTCCATCAAGGGCTTTCAGGCTTCTGAAGATTAGATCGCGCAAATGTAATAGCATTTTACCAAAGGAACAAACACAAGACGCCATGCCAAATCATGTCTGTCTTCTGCTACTCAGAGGTATCTTAAATGCTATCTAGGCATACGGAGGGACTCATGCATTTAAGCATCTTCATTATAGGTACTGGCTCTTGACTCTTCACAGGTAAATCTGTGACGATTAGAACTGTTTAAAGTGTCATGTTTCATCCGTATCGGTTACTCTCTCTCAGTCAGGGACCATTTGATCTTTTCAATTAGGATAAAAGGCAGATCCTCTTCCTCCGTGGAAATGGTGACTCGACTATGTTTCAAAACTAGAGGTGGTCACAGAAGTCATCTACCGAGGGAAACAGGGTGTCTCTGCAGTAGGAAAAATCTTATTTGAAGAAAAAAAACAAAAACAACAAAAAAAAAACCCCAAACCCTTCCAGTAGATAACAGGATGTAAAGAGTCCAGCTTTCCCATAAAAAGAAAAAATGCTCAAGCAGAAACTTTTCTTAAAGTGGGAAGTGGGGGAAAGGCAACTGAATTCACTTAAGATATGTAACTTTTCTTCTCAACTGTTTCTGCCCAAGATACCTATTTCTCTTCAAAACACTAAAATGTGATATTTGTCTAGGGCCTGACACCTAATATGTCCTGTGGGTTATGAGACCTCTAAGATAAAGTACATCTCCTTTGGTATGGAAACAGACTTTCTGACAATGTGTAATAGTAACAGGATGGCTCAGCTATACCTTTTAAAAGAAGTTGAAGAGGCATGAAGAGGCATGAAGAGGTCCTATACAACAGCACTGTTTGTGCAGTCAGAAATACCCAATGATATTATTCTTCATGTAACTGAACAAATTACTAACATTCATCCTCTGTATCTCACGAGAAAAAAATCTATTATTTCACAGAGCCAGAGATGCTTTAGGTCACCTCTTTAATAGTAATTTAACTTGTGAGTAAAGCATAACCTAAAATGATCCAATTACCAAAAACTATTAAGTCAAAGGCTCAAATATTCTTCCTAAAATCACTTTTACTAACATGCTTTTCCATAAACCTCATGTTATAGACACCAAAGCAGCTATGAAGGAAATATTTATATATAATTGTGTCTAAGGTTTCTTATTAAGTATCATGGAGAACTTTTACTGTCAAAAATTTTAAGTTAAAAAAAAATTTTGGTTACCAAAGTAAACGAGAGTAAAAAAAAAAAAAACTTGACTAAATCTACCTAGTGACTTAATTTTCTACTTTCTATGCACAGGCAGGTTTTAAACTGTCCTGCAGCATGACTATAACATTTTTATGCTGCTTAAAGGTAAGCATACAAGTGAGCTGAAAACTATATGCATCCAGAAATGCAACCCCTAATGGCAAACTAAGTAGAGCACTATCGGCATGAAAGCAGCACTGACCACATAACCGGTCACTTAACAGTCATCAGCTAACATTTCTAAAAGTCAACAAGGAAGAACGGAGGATGAGCCTTTTCTAGAGTAATATTTACAGTTAGAACTGGACATGGAACAACAGACTGGTTCCAGATAGGGAAAGGAGTACGTCAAGGCTGTATACTGTCACCCTGCTTATTTAACTTATATGCAGAGTACATC
>SJYA01012769.1:0-11527 GCA_006410615.1 Neotragus moschatus
TATTGCTACTCCTGCTTTCTTTTGGTCTCTACTTGCATGGAATATCTTTTTCCAGCCCTTCACTTTCAGACTGTATGTGTCCCTTGTTTTGAGGTGGGTCTCTTATAGACAACATATATAGGGGTCTTGTCCCAGCCAAAAGACAAAGACTGGCTGAGTGGATACAAAAACAAGACCCTTATATATGTTGTCTACAAGAGACCATTTCTTTCACTTTTAAAGCAACTATTATAGAACGACTCCAAAACATAATTTTGAACACTGTTAAATCAAATCATTTTTAAAAAGGAAAGCTTCAGCCAAGAAACAGTAAATCTCAGCAAATAAATAGAAGATACAAAGAAGAACCAAATTTTTTTTTTATTTTAGAAATGAAAAATAGAGTAACTGAAATAAAAAGTTCCATTGGATAGCTCAACAGCAGAGTGCAGTGTATAGAAGAAAGATTCAGTGAACAGGGAAACAGTACAATAAAAATTACCATCTGAGCAACAAAGAGAAAAAAGACTGAAAAAACAGCCACAGGGTCATATGTCACTACAGCAAAAGATCTTACATTTGTGTCTTCAGACTCCCAGAAGCAAAGGAAAAAGAGATCAAGCCTTGAAAGGTACTTTAAAAAATAAGGGCTGAAACCTTCCTAAATTTAGCAAGAAACATAAACCTACTGATTTAAGAAGTGAACTTCAGGCCAAACCCAGAGTAGTCTATGCCAAGATACATCATAATTAAAGTAATGAAAACTAGAGAAAGAAAAATCCTTGAAAGCACTCAGAGAAAAAGAGTAGAAATCATACAAAATGTATTCTTTGACCACAAAGGAATCAAGCAAGATATTAATAACATAATGGTAATAGGAAAAGCAGCAAATACTTGGAAAGTAAACAATCATATTCTAAATAATCCATGGGACCAAAAGAAATAAATATATATATAAAGAAATGAGTGAAAATGAAAAGACAATATATCAAAATTTGTGGAACATAGCTAAAGCAGTGTTGAGAGGGAAAGTTGTAGCACTAAGGAAGGAAGGAAGGAAAGAACAAAGTAAAGAAAGGAAGGAAGAGAGAAAACTCCAGATCAATAGCCTTCAGAAATATAGACAGAAAAATCCTTGAACAGTTAGGAACAAAGCAATATATAAAAAAGAATTAGACACCATGAACTATGGAATGTATTCAAAGATAAACATATTAATAGTTATGTAGATAAAATGAAAGCCAATAGTGCAATACTGAAACTACGTTTTTCCTTCTGTATGATTTAAAAAACAGTAAATAAAACAATAATTATAAATCAATATTATTGGGCATATAGTGAGTAAAGGTATAAGGTATAACACTAACAATATAGAGTATGAAACTGTAAAGGAGTTTTTAATATAAAATAATAGTTTTTATACTATTGAAACTAAGTTGTTATTAATTCAAACCTGATTGTTATAAAGTTAGGATGAGGACTTCCCTGGTGAGCCAGTGGTTAAGAATCCGCTTGCCAATGCAGGGATCATGGGTTTGATCCCTGCTCTGAGAAGATTTCACATGCTGTGGGCAATTAAGCCCATGTGCCGTAACTACTGAGCCTACACTCTGGATTCCTTGAACCACAATTGCTGAGCCTACGCGCAGCAACTACTGATGCCCTCGTGCCTAGAGACTGTGCATCACGACAAAAGAAGCCACTGCAATGAGAAGCCTGTGCACTGTAAGCAGAGAAAGCCCACTTGCAGCAATGAAGACCCAGCACAGCCAAAAATAAGTAAATAATTTTTTTTAATTAAAAAAAAAAAGAAAGAAACTGGAGCATAGACTTGCCCAAGGTCACTTAGCTATTGAGTCAGGGAGGCAGAATTATAAAAAAATGTTAAGATGGTGATTGTAATTCCCCAAGGTAACCAATAAAAGAAACAACTTTAAAATATACATGAAAACAAACAAGAAAGGAATCAAAACAGTATGCTAGAAAAATAAATGAATCACAAAAAGGCAGTAAAGGAGGCAATGAGGCACAAAAGTTATGGTAGTATAGAAAACAAAGCAAAATGGCAGAAACCTTTCCTTATCAGCAGGTACTTCAAATGAAGGGATCCCCACTCCAAATCTTTGTTGTGAGGAGACAAAGAATCGAGGAACATACACTCGCGTGACAGGATTAATCTCTAGAATGGATTTAAGAAACATGATCCAACTATATATTTCTACAAGAGACTCTCTCTTGAAACACACAACCTGGATGAATCTCCAGAGGATTATGCTAAGCAAAAAAAAGCCAAGCCCAAAGGTTACATACTATATCCTTCGTATATATAACGTTCTTGAAATAACAAAATTGTAGAAATGGAGAACAGTTTAATGATTGCCAGAGGTTGTGTGGGTGGATATATAAAGGAAGTGGATGAAGCTATAAATGAACACCATGAGGGATTTTTTTTCAGTGATGAAACTGTTATGTTTCGTGACTGTATCAATGCCAATATCCTGGTGCTGATATTACACTATAGTTTTGCAAGATGTTAATTTTGGGGAAACTAGGTAATTCTTACATGAGACCTCTCAGCATTTTTTCTCACTACTGCATATGAATCTATAATTATCTCAAAATAAAAAAATAAAATTTAAAAACTCAGAATGCATAGAAAGAAATGGATGGATATATCTCCATTTTGGATGGAGATGTACTATATATGAGTGACTATATTATTGCAGAATGTATATTTCCTTTGGGCTTTAAACAACTTTTGAATTTGTCTAATATAAATTATATTATTTGTGTATTAATTTGGCTTATTTGTGCAGATGTGTGGGGATCATCAAAGTGGTTTCTCCTTCCTCCTTCTTCTTCTCCCCCTTCCCACAAGACTCCCAGATTGTTTAACCAACCTCCCCACCAGACTCTTATACCATCCTACCCCACCACATCCCTGTATCTGCCTTTAGATTTTGCAATTACGTTATACAGTGTTTCCTGCACCTAGCTGGGATCAAAGCCTTACCTTAAGGCTAGGATCTGTAAATGGATTTCAGGTTTCAATCTAGGGAAAAGGACAGGGATAGAATTTGGAAGATTCAGAGAGGGAGCAGGTGGCCCTTTGCTACATCGTTGATAAAATACACAGTGCATAAACTAGGAACTGAGAGAAAGACTCCTGGGATATGGTTGTGCATAGTGGGTTTTTTTTTTTTTTCTTTTCTGTTTTTCTTTTTTTGCACTTGCCCACACAGCTTTACAAATGAATCCAGAAAATAGGCACTTGGCTCCCTTTTCTCTTCTAGAAATGCTGATTCTTTTGAGGAATGAGTGCTTACTTTCCTCCTAAACAATAAATCAAAGCCCTGAAAATCATTTGCAAAGACACCAAGTTTTGCCCTTGATTAATTTCTTATTTCACCTTGTTCTTACTTAAGGCTGAAAGCATGTGATGTGTTTCAGTTTTAAATGAGCCCTGCTGACTTGGATTCTTGAAGTATCTTGTTGTTGCTTTCGGGGAGGGGAGGGGAAGATTCCTGTTAATTTTTTTCCAGCATTTTATTAGGAAACTTTCAAAGACTCAGAAAAGGTGAGAGAATTTTTCAGTGAACACTTGTATACCCACCATATAGATTCTAGAGTTTCCATTTTATTATACTTGCTTTATAACATACTTTCCATCTAGTCACCTTATTAATACACACATCAATCTGTTGTATTAATCATTTTGAGATCTCCTTTGAGATCAAAGGAGGTTGAAGACTTCAGCACACTTCCCCCTAAACACTTCAGAATGCAAGTTATTAGCTAGAGTTCAGTAATTTCCTGAGGTTCTTTTGTTCTTTTAATGTGAAACTTACATACAACAAAAGTATGAATTTTTAGTGGTATGTTGGCTGAGTTTTGACATATATATACACAAACGTGTAATTCAGACTTCTGTCCAGGTACAAAATAGCATCATCATAAATCTTACTCATACTCTTTCCCAGATATTTCATGCCCTCAGTGCCCTTCAGAGGTAACCAGAATTCTTATATTTTTGTGCCAGTGCTTAGATCTGCCTCTCCTAGAATTTCATATAATAGAATCACAAAGTATGTACTCTTTATAGAAGTCTTCTTTCTCTCTACATAATGCATTTAAGTCATACTTGTTGTTATGTATCAGTAGTTTTTTCCTTTTTATTGCTAAGTAGTATTTCATTGTTTGAATATACCACATTTTATCCATTCTTCTGTTAATGGGCACCTGCCTTCTCTCTAGTCTTATGCTATTATGCATAAAGCTGCTATAATTGTAGTTTTGTGTTTGTTAATAAATGTTTCTTATTTGAGGAAATACCCTAAGGTATTTCAGTTGCATGAATGGGGGTGGGGAAAGTGATGGTCCCTCACAGAGTGGTCTGGAAAAGGGATATCCATGTCCCTCTCACACGGTGGCATGGAAAAGGGACATCCATCCCTGGATGTGCTTCCTCTGAATTCATAAATTACTCTGTTTGAGCAGGCCTTACTGTATTAAAAATTACTTTGACTGTGTGATTTAACCCTCACAAACTCAAATCAGTTTTTCTCATTGTACTGCAGGAAAAAGCCAGTTCTGAGTCTATGTTGAATCTTTTACCATTAACCTTGCTTCCATTGCTTTTGCTCACCAAAAGGAGCAAAAAAGCCTGCCTAGGGGAACCCTGCCCCTTTGTCTGAGTACTAAACCACTAAAGCACTCTGTCTGAGTGCTTTTGTTCAGGGCCCTGTCCACCTGTGAATGGCAGGAAGGAAGAAATTAACACATCCCCTCCCTGAGGCTTGCCATTCTAGGAGATATTTGCAAGATTAATAGCCTTTTAACTTTATTTCCTCACCTCTGTTCTATAAAAGAACCTGCCATCCAGACCTCCATAAGATGGTTGTCTTGAGACTGGTCTGCCACTTTCTCAGTCAACGACTTTCCAAATGAAGTCATGCTCTTTGCCTAAACACTTCATCTCCTGGATTTATTGGCCTGTAGTGTGCAGAGCAGAAGGAGCTTGGACTCAGTAGTAATTGTCCACAGATTCCACCCTAACACTGGCTTCCATTGTGTTTAACGTAGACAACTGTGACAGGTTCCTATTGGGTAGTCCATTTCTGTCCTAGTCATCTGTTATCAAAAAGTCACTGTGTAATAATACTCATTTAAAAAACTTTTAAATTAGCATAAAGTTGACTTGGGATGTATACATTTCTATAAACTATAACACATTGTAGATAAAACTTTGTCCTTTAATGGAAAATTATATATACTCAATAGCACACTCTTCCAGGCTCTCTGATTCAGGCTGGTTCATTGTCTTTGAGCAGTTTTGTAAAGAGCAAAATTGCTTTCTAAATTGTAGGTAATTGATGGATATTCAAACTCTGTCTTATCCAAAAGTTTTGACTGACTTCCCTCCTTTTTGTGGAAAACAGTTTTGCCTTTATTTGCAAATCAATTCCTTCATTCTTTAAACATGTATTCATTTTTAGATTTGAGAGCCATGATTTTACCTTTTTCTGAAAATTATGTTTCTCCAATTTTTAATTGAGTTTACATACCATAAAATTCATTCTTTAAAAGTATACAATACATTGTTTTTGGTAAATTTTTAGTACATTTACAAAACCCAGCCATCATCACTAATTCCTGAACAATTAGCATATCTTTGAGATTCATCCAATTTGTTGCAAGGATCAAGAGTTCATTCCTCTCAGCTGCTGCTAAGTCGCTTTACTCATGTCCAACACTGTGTGACCCCACAGATGGCAGCCCACCAGGGGAGTACTGGAGTGGGTTGCCATTTCCTTCTCCAATGCATGAAAGTGAAAGTGAAGTCGCTCAGTCTTGTCCGACTGTTAGCGACCCCATGGACTGCAGCCTACCAGGCTCCTCCGTAGGCTCCTCCATCCATGGGATTTTCCAGACAAGAGTACTGGAGTGGGTTACCATTGCTTCTCCATCATTCCTTTCTATCACTGAGCAATACTCCACTATATAGATATACAGTTCATTTATCTATCACTTAGTGAAGAACATTTGCATTGTTTCCAGGTTTTGGAGATTATGAATAGAGCTGCTATAAACATTCATGCATAGTTTTTTTTTTCATATATTGCTATTAAATATTGTATTTCCATTTTATTTTTACCATCCCAAATTGTTATTGTTACTGTTAGATTTTGTAACCAAGGCTATTTAGACTTATACATAGATTAATTTCTTTGTTCCCTGCAGCAGATTATACTCTTCAAAGATAGAGACACCATATCTCTTACCCTACATACTCTCTTGCAGTGTAACCTTGCCACTTCCCCGTCAATAGGTAGAGTCTAATATTTCTCCCCTTGAGTCTGGGATTAGCCTCAGTGACCTGTAGTAATCAACAAAATGTGGAGGAAGTAACACTGTATGACTTCCAAGGGTAGGTCAGAGAAAGCCACACAATTTCCACCTGGATCTCTTGGAACACTCACTGTCTGGACTCTCCCATGGAGAGGCCATTTGTAGGTGCTATAGCTAACTATAGTTTCCACTAAGCAGTATTTGGGTCATCGCAATTCACCTGCTAGTCATGTGGGTGAAGAAGCCCCTAGATGCTTCCAGTCCTCAGGCCTCTGAGTCATCCCTAGCCATTCAAGACTTTCCACTTGAGGTCCCAGACATCATAAAGTAGAGACAAACCATTCTTGCTGCGTACACAGATTTTTGTGTGAACAGAAGTTTTCGTTTCTCTAGGGTAAATACCTAAGAGTGGGATGACTCAGTCATATGGTAAGTGAATGTTTAACTTTATAAGAAACTACCAAACTTTTCTAGAGTGGCTGTACAGTTTCACATTCCCACTAGAAATATACAAGAATTCCAGTTACTTGCAATCTCATTGTGATTTTAATTTGCATTTTTCTAATGGAAAATGATGCAGGACACTTTTTAATGTGCTTATTTGCATTTGTTGTTGTTCAGTCACTAAGTCACGTCCAACTCTTTGCAACTCCATGGACTGCAGCATGCCAGGCTTCCCTTCCTTAAGTGTCTCCTGTAGTTTGCTCAAATTCATGTCCATTGAGTCAGTGATGCTGTCCAACCATCTCATCCTCTGTCGCCCCCTTCTCCTTTTGCCTTCAATCTTTCCCAGCATCAGGGTCTTTTCCAGTGAGTCAGTTCTTTGTATCAGGTATCCACAGTACTGGAGCTTCAGCTTCAGCATCAGTCCTTCCAATGAATATTCGGAGTTGATTTCCTTTAGGATTGACTGGTTTAATTTTGCAGTCCAAGGGACTCTCAAGAGTCTTTTCCAGCACCACATTTCAAAAACATCAATTCTTTGGTATTCAGCTCTTCATTGTCCAGCTCTCACGTCTGTACATGACTACCAGAAAAAACATAGCTTTGACTATATGGACCTTAGTCAACAAAGTGATGTCTCTGCTTTTTAATATGCTATCTATTTGTTATAGCTTTCCTTCCAAGGAGCAAGGGTCTTAATTTCATGGCTGCAGTTACCATCTGCAGTGATTTTGGAGCCCAAGAAAATAAAATCTGCTACCACTTTACCTTTTCCCCCATCTATTTGCCATGAATTGATGGGGCTGGATGCCGTGATCTTAGTTTTTTTTAATGTTCAGTTTCAAGTCAGCTTTTTCACTCTCCTCTTTCACCTTCATCCAAAGGTTCTTCAGTTCCTCTTCACTTTCTGCCATTAGAGTGGAAGCATCTGCTTTTCTGCATATCCTTCAGTAAAATGTTCAAGATTTTTGCCATTTTTAATTGAGTGACTTAAAAAAAGTATAATAATAGCCCATATCTCCCCTTCCCTTCAACATGACAGTTATCTCTCAGTTTATTTTCCATTCAGTTTTTCTTTTTGATGTGTATTCACTGAGTTTTGAAAAGTGCATGCGCCTCTGGAGACTAAGTCTCTATGAAGTCATACAACATAGTCATCACCTTAGAGAGTTCCCTTGTTTTCCTTCCAATTATTCCCTGTTCCTAATTCCCTTCATAATAATCAGTGTTCTAATTTTTTTTCCACCATGGATTTTGCCTGCTATAAATGAAATATTACTCTTTTATGTAAGATGTCTTTTTTAAGTTTTGACTTAAAAACAATTTTATTTATTTAGTTAGTTTTGGCTGCGCTGGGTCTTCATTACTATATGGGCTTTTCTCTAGTTGCAGCGAGCAAGGGCTACTCTCTAGTTGTGGCATGCAGGCTTCTCACTGCAGTGGCTTCTCTTGTGGAGCATGGGCTCCAGGGTGAGTCACTTCAGTAGTCGCAGCTCTCAGGCTCTAGAGCACAGGTTCAGTAGATGTGGTGAACAGCCTTAGTTGCTTCACGGCACGTGGGATCTTCCAAGATCAGGGATCAAATCCATGTCTCCTGCATTGGCAGACAGATTCTTTACCACTGAGCCATCAGTGAAGCCCAAGACTTTAATTTAATGTATTTTTGAAATTCACCTATGTTGCATGTATCAGTAGTTCCTTCCTTTTTATTGCTGAGTAGTATTTCATTTTGCAAATAGATCACAGTTAGCTAATCCACTCTTGATGCACATCTGGTCTGTTTCAGTTTGGGCTAATAAAGCTTCTCTGACCAATCATATATGAGTTTTTCTGGATATATGTTTTTATTTATCTTGAATAAATACCGAATAGTTGAATGGCTAGATCATAAGATATGTATATAAAAGTTTATAAGTAGCTGTCATATCTTTTTCCAAATGTGAAGAAATACTTCTTTTGTTCAAGATGCCTTAGGCATCTCTGACTCATGGGCTTCCCAGGAATAGAAGTGCCCTTTGTTGTGGAAATTGTGGAGGTGGAATGATTCCCACCCCCTTCCTGGATCAGAATTGATTCAAGGATATAAGTGCTGCTTCTAGCAGCTCTGCTCTCACAGCTGTCAGCCTTGGTCAGGGGGAGGCAGGGAGGTTTAATTATAATGCTTCTGACAGTTTCTGAGCACAGAGCCCAGTGCCTGCTGCACCAACAGCTGAGCTCAGCCAGAAGCTGCCATGCTGAAAACTCACCTCTCAGTATCGGGCTGGTCATCAGTAGGCCTGCCTAATGGTCCAAGAATTTCACATCTCCACATGCTCATTGCTCATCAGGTGCAGGTTGCAGGCTCATTCCAGCTACAGAGGCTTGCATCAGTTTCCTCATATTACCACTGAGTTGGTTGCAGCTCATGATACAGTCCAGCAGAGCCCAGTCCTCCAGAGAATGAAATCTTTAAACACACTCCATGTTCTCAGAGTTCATAACATTTGCACATACATCTACTGACAGGCTCTGCTCATGTCCTTCTGGGATCCGTTTTATGACTTCTGACTTCTTTTTTCTGTGGCTGATAAGGAGAGTAAGGTCACCAAGATAGGTTGGGAGGGAAGGCACTCTTGTCTTTCCCCTTTCGAAATGCTCTTTACTTCCTCCCATAGCATTTCAGCAGTGCCTCTTTTATAACACTGAACACATTCTTCCCTGTATTGTCACTGTTTGAGGTCATTTGTTTACGTAATACCCACCTAGTTCCAGAAAATATTTTAAGTGATTCGTAAGAATAAATTGAATACAAATAGATACTGTAAATTAAAAGTGGAATGAAAGACAAACAAGGGTGGGGATATAAAATGGATTCAGGAATGCTATTTTTGTACACTTTTTAGCCCTCCTTATAAATGTGAGTGCCCTAAGGCAAGAACTGTTTTATTCATCTTTGTATTTCTAACAAGGCTTGATCCATTAAAAAAAATAGTTTTATTGAGATATTTATATACCATAAAATCCACCCATTTATTTGTAAACTTCAATGTTTTTAGTATATTCACAGTTGTGCAATCATAATCATAATCCATTTTAGAAAACTTTCATCACCCCATAAACACCAAACCCATTACCAGTAAATCCCATTTTCCCCTATTCCTACCCCTGGCAACCATTAATCTGTCTCTAAAGATGTGCCTATTCTGGGTATTTTCTATAAATGGACAAATACAATATATGTCCTTTTGTGTCTTTCTTCACTTATCATAGTATTTTCATAGTTCATCCACGTTGTTTCATGTATCAGTATTTGTCTTCTTCTTATGGCTGCCTAATATTCCGTCATATAGATGTAACATACTTTGTTTATCCATTCATCTGTTGATGGGTATTTATGATATTTCTACCTTTTTTGGGTATTATGAATAATGCTGCTATAAACATTTGTGTGCAAGTTTTTCTGTGCACATATGTTTTCATTTCTATTGAGTATATACCTAGGAGTTGAATTGCTAAATCGTATGGTAACTCTGTGTTTAGTCATTTGAGGGACTGCCAGACTGTTTTCCATGTTGGCTATACCATTTACATTCCCATCANTATTTCTACCTTTTTTGGGTATTATGAATAATGCTGCTATAAACATTTGTGTGCAAGTTTTTCTGTGCACATATGTTTTCATTTCTATTGAGTATATACCTAGGAGTTGAATTGCTAAATCGTATGGTAACTCTGTGTTTAGTCATTTGAGGGACTGCCAGACTGTTTTCCATGTTGGCTATACCATTTACATTCCCATCAGCAGGGCATAATGGTTCCAATTTTTCTATATTCTTTTTTTAAAAATTTTTATTGAAGTATAGTTGATTTGCAATGTGTTAGTTTCAGGTGTATGGCAAATTGATTTAGTCACATACATATATATTCTTTTTCAGATTCTTTTCCATTGTAGGTTACTGATTTCTCTGCATTCTTGCCAACATTTTTCATTATCTGCCTTTATGATTCTTCTCTCCTAGTGGGTATGAAGTAGTATCTCATTTTTTTTAATAATACTTGTTTATTTATTCATTTATTTGGCTGCATGAAGTCTTAGTTGCAGCATGCAGGGTCTTCAATTTTTGTTGTGGCACATGGGATTCTTTGGTTGTGGCATGTGGGATCTAGTTCCCTGACCTGGGATTGAACTGGGGCTCCCTGCCTTGGGAGTATGGAGTCTTAGCCACTTGACCACCAGGGAAGTCCCATACCTCATTTGTTTTTGATTTGCATTTCCCTAAAAACTAATAATGTTAAGCATCTTTTCATGTGATTACTGGCCTTTTGTGTATCCTACTTGTATATCCTATATACAAACTCCTTGTCAGCTATATGATTTGCCAAATATTTTCTCCTGTTTTGTGGGTTGTCTTTGCACCTTCTTGATGGTATCATTTGAAGCCCAAGTATTTTTAATTTTGATGAGATGCAATGTATTTATTTTTTTGTCATTTCTGCTTTTGATGTTTTGTGCAAGAAGGTTTGACTTAACCCAAGGTCAGGGAGATTTGCCAGCTCTTTCTTATACAGATATGCACATGTTTATTTACAACAAGAGCTACCATTTGTTGAACACTTGCTTTGAGCTTGATATTATGCCAAGCACTGTCAAGAGGGTATTTATGTCAATACAGCAACAATTCAGTTCAGTTCAGTTGCTCAGTCGTGACCAACTCTTTGCGACTCCATGAATTGCAGCACGCCAGGCCTCCCTGTCCATCACCAACTCCCAGAGTTC
>SJYA01012770.1:0-11524 GCA_006410615.1 Neotragus moschatus
ACTAGTAGAAAAAAGATCAGACTTTTGCCAAATTCCAGAGACTTTCGTAATAAACACCCTTTTTAGGGACACAACTACAACCAAAAGTATGGAAGAAGTTGCATGTCTCCCACAGTTTTATAAAGAGCTCCTCATATCTCTTTCTTCTCATACTGGCCACAGGCAAATTTCTCTGAGCCCAAACTAAAATATTTATTATTCTGTTGGAGTCTCAGAAGGTATGTATTCTGAGATCCAAATAAGATTTAGAAAATTCCTCCTGGTTTATTCTTCAAATGTCAATTATATGTAGTAAACCAATTTTATTTTTATTCTCAGTGGAAAAAAAAGCAAATAAAATACTTTACATTTAACCAAAGAAATGTTTGTATCATATACTGCTAACGGCAGAGGAAGTAATAAATGGAAACTCTACTTACAAATCATGTGCGTCTGCTTTCTTACATGCCCTTTAGAACAGTTGGTTTATTGGTTAACAAAAATAGTTCACTCAAACTAATGTTTTGAAATTATTTTTAAAAGAGAAACACTAATATTTTTTGATCCTTGACAATATAAATATATTGTGAAAGAATTCAGGTTAGTAGCTTACAGATCGACATTCTTAGCATGCATATGTTACTTTGCTTGTCCTTCCCTCGTAATCCCTATATAAGAATGATATGTAGTGAAGTTATGAGAAAGACTGGATACATTAGATACCATATTTCCTAGATTTCTAGAAGACAGCAAACTCAATGCTTATTAGGACTGTTTCTTACATTTTAAATGCATTTTGTAGGAGAAATGGTTTTAGAAATCTTTATTGGGTAAATTCCTGAATGATTTAGTCAGATCTTATGACTAGTGAAATTGTAGCATCAAGGGACTGATAAAATCTGTATCTGTACATACACGAGAGAGAGTAATCTTTCATAAGTTTCCATTAAAGTATTTTGCAAGGGATATTTGGCAACTTGAATCAGTTGGGTTTTTTTTTTTCAGTGACTGTCCAGTGTTTATTCTAGAATTTTCCTTTTTGTATATTAATTTCATAAAAGTCATTTCTAGTCTCCTGATGTACATACTAATAATGTGACAAAATCCAATTTTGTATCTATTGTCAACACTCACTATTTGTATTACAAAGTATGGAGGAGTGATCAGAGGATGGGCAGTGAGAGTATGGGAGAGGATAAGGACCATAGTATGTAGTGAATTAGTAGTGAAAAGTATCACGTGTAGAAAGACATCGTTAACAAGATCCTGTTCATTCATTTGACTTATTTAGTGCACTCCTGATAGAAGCCGTGTATTGTTCTAGGTCTGGGATTATTGTGATGAACTGAAGGAGGCATAACTTGGCTGTCATGTAGCTTACAGCCTAACGGAGGATCATTGCTTGGATGACTATACAGCATTCAGAAGCAGGATGCTTTTAAACTTGTGATGAAAGAATGTGACCTAGACTGTGGGTCCAGGGAACACTTTCATGAGAACATTAAACTTGAGTTAAGATTTGAATGATATATATGGATGCACAAGGGGAAATTTGTTGGATGAAAGAGAGAACTTCTAAGAAAAGGAAAAAACATGTGGAAAGAGCCTAGGGCATGTAGGGCACGGATGGAAGGTTTTTAATTTAAGGCCAGAACAGGGTGGGCAGAAAGGAGAGTGTCTTAAGATAAGGCTTGAGAAACAGGCAGGAACTACACCACACAGGGTCTTGCATCCCAGGGAAAGATTTTAGCCTTTATCCTAAGACCAGTAGTAAGTTGGTGAAGACTTTCACTATATCTTCATGTAACAATTTAGTGTATATATTCCATGCTGCTATAACAACAAAACCCTAGTATATTGGTTCAAGTAAGATTGAAGTGTTGTTTTTTCTTTTTCTTTTTCTCTTGTCTATAAGAGTCCAAGGCATACAGGCAGTTCTATTCCAAGGAGCCTTCCACTGACCCAAGCTGGTGAGCCACTCTGCCAGCCTTGTATTTATGCTTCCTTGGATCCTCCAGATTTCTATTTCTAGAGAGTAGGAAGGGAGAAGAGAAAGTTAAGGTAAAAAGTCTTTAACAAGCACATAATTCCATTATATTATTTGACCTGAACCAAATCACATGGTTAAAATATTAATTTTCTGTAAAAATTATTTCCTTTCAGATTGTTTAACAGCCATGATATAGCCATTTACTTAAGGATGGCTAGGAGTAGGGGAGATATAGTAAACATTTTTCAAATATTCTGAAGCTCATTTTAAAAATGGGTGACATAAATGTGAGTTAATCAGAAAACATAGGAACAGTCAAGTGTTGACAAACTCCAATAATTTGCAGTGTCTTTTCTGAATAAAGCCTTCACTGTCAAATATGATTTGACTAAAGTTCAATTACCATCTTATACACACAACTTAGAAAAAGTGTTCATCTAAAGCTGACATATTGATGAAGATTTGACATAGAGAGTTATCAACAAGACAGCTACTAAATAGGATTTGTGATGGGACTACAGGGAAGAGTTCAATTTTTCTTATCAGTTTGACTGAAAAATATCTTGGCTCCAGTGAAAGCAGATATGGAAGAAAAGATAATGAATTCAGTTCAGTTACCAAATTCAACAAACAATTCCTACATCCCTTTTCTGAGTTACTGGAAGTACAATGATGAAAAACACACAATTTCTGGAAAGATAGTTGTATAATTAATTGTCATGATAGGTAGTTATATTGAGAAGGCAATGGCAACCCTCTCCAGTACTCTTGCCTGGAAAATCCCATGGACAGAGGAGCCTGGTAGGCTGCAGTCCATGGGGTCGCTAGGAGTTGGACACGACTGAGTGACTTCTCTTTCACTTTTCACTTTCATGCATTCGAGAAGGAAATGGCAACCCACTCCAGTGTTCTTGCCTGGAGAATCCCAGGGATGGGGGAGCCTGGTGGGCTGCCGTCTGTGGGGCCACACAGAGTTGGACACGACTGAAGCAACTTAGCAGTATCAGATAGTTATATTAAGCTATATTCATGATATGGTTACTAAGTAAAACAGAATAATAAACTGTATTAAAGAAGGAAATTTATATTGCAAGGAGGAGAATTTGAATGGTTAATTTGAATCATGAAATATGAATTCCATCTTCTCCAACAGACAATGAGAAAGCGTTTTATCAAAAGGGAATTATATATGTTAAGTTGAAAAAAAATCATATGAAGTATCATTTGTTCATTTGCCAAATATCTAGGAACTCTTTTAGTTCTCTGGAAATATAAATAATAAAGTAAAAGAAAGAAAAAAAAATCCCTAACTTCATGGAGCTTATTGTCTAGTGGGGGAGATACAGAATAAGCAAATAAACTAATTAAATATGAGAAGTGCTATGGAGAAAAGCAAAACATGAAAGGGAAACAGATTACTGCGTGCTGCTTGCATGAAAAGAAAATGATGGTATTTTGAATTAGGGCAGTTGAATTGAGTAAGTATAACTGGTAAGATGATATTAGAGTAAGATACCTGAAGGAAGGGAGGAAGCAAGCCATGCAATTATAGAATAAGTGTATGTGTGTGCACGTGTGCACATTCACAGCTGGTTGTGGGGTTCATAGGAAGAGGTAATATTAAGTGCAAAGTCTATGACCTAGGAATGGCTTTGATGACATTTGATTCATAGGAATGGAATGAACAAGAATGAAATGTAAATATTGAGAAAGGTGGACCAGAATGGGTAATAACATGTAGGGCCTTGTAAGTAATTGTTCAAACTTTGACTTTTGCTCTGAAGAGTGACAAGTTTATTTTAGGATTGAAAGTGTTCTCTATGGCTGCTATGATAAAAATATATGCAGAAAGTAAGAATGGAAGCAAATAATTCAGTTAGAAGGCTACAAGAACAATCCAATATGGCTTGATTGATAAACTTCATGCTTTTTATGTTCTTCATAAAAAGAACAGATGAGAATTGAACTTAGAAGTGTAGCTGAGGCCAAATAACAATGTCTCTTGCATACTAGGCATAAAAATTAGATCTGGTCTAGAACAGTGAGGAACTATTCAAGCATTCTAAAAAAGAAAAATCTAATCAGCTGGCACCAAACACAAATTAATCCAAGTTCTATACTATCATCCACACTCTCAACATCTTGGTTTCTCTCTTTATATGAACCTCTTTTTCACATATCTACATTCGCCAAGAAACATAGCTGCCAACAGACCCTGGCCTTGTTTATCTCACACGTTGAAAATTAGTGTAACTAATCTCTATCTCTTCCAAATTAAAAAGAAATAATGGAGAATGTATGCATTGATCTTTGACCATGGAGCAGAGTCTATTAATGGAAAGGCTCTACTATAACCCTGTTAGGAATTCTGTGTCTTCTTAGGATATAATAAGCAGGAAGGAATGTCACATCTACCCCACAGTGAGGAAAAGCTAGATAAGCTACAAAGAAGAACTTTAAAAAAATTCCTTAGAGATCTGATGACAGGGAAACTGAGAAGCCTGAAATCTGAGGATGAATATGTTCTTTTAAGAAGAGAGATGATGCACAGATGATCTTACCTTTGCTGAAATATTAGAACAAATATAATGACTGTCATACACATCGTAAGAAATTGGTTAAATTGTTAACACATTTCTGAAGACTGTGTGGCTAGAGTGACAATATAGAACTTTTGTGAACCCCAGACACAAGGGAGATTTTGTGCAAACTCACAAGCTCTCTTCTATAACCCCCACTAGGTGCTGATGGGAAAGATTGGAAGCAGGCAAGACATGAGAGAAAGTTCCCTTCAGTATTATAGTCAATGAGAAAGGATTATCTATTTCTGCAGGAAAGGAACAAAACTTCACTCCTCACCTCAAAACTCCTCCTTAACAGAAACAAACAAAAAAAAAAGGTTCAAGATAGAGAAAGAAGAAGGAGAAGAAGAAAAAGATTAGAAGAAGGAGAAAAAAAAAAGTCATTGAATAGACAGTGGCACCCCACTCCAGTACTCCTGCCTGGAAAACCCATGGACGGAGGAGCCTGGTGGGCTGCAATCCATGGGGTCGCTGAGGGTCAGACACGACTGAGCGACTTCACTTTCACTTTTCACTTTTACACATTGAAGAAGGAAATGGCAACCCACTCCAGTGTTCTTGCCTGGAGAATCCCAGGGACAGGGAGCCTGGTGGGCTGCCGTCTATGGGGTCACACAGAGCTGGACACGACTGAAGTGACTCAGCAGCGGCAGCAGCAGCAGAATTATCCCAAATAATGAAAGATATCAAACCACATTCTCAAAAAGTTTGAGCACCTCTAGCAGGATAAATATGATCGTACACACACACACACACACACACACACACACACACACACACACACACGAACACACATACACACACACCTATTAAGGCACATCATATTCAAGCTCCTAAAAATAAGAGATATTGTAGAAAGGAAATAATGAAGGCTGACAGAGTAAAAATGGCAGACCATATAAAGAGAGAATTATAGTATATATTAGGGTTCTTGTCAAAAAATGAAAGCTGATAGAACAGACTTTTGGACTCTGAGGGAGAGGGAGAGGGTGGGATGATTTGGGAGAATGGCACTGAAACATGTATACTATCATGTAAGAAACGAATCACCAGTCTATGTTCGATACAGGATACAGGATGCTTGAGGCTGGTGCACGAAGATGAGCCAGAGAGATGATATGGGGAGGGAGGTGGAGGGGGTTCAGGATTGGGAACTCATGCATACCCGTGGCGGATTCATGTCAATGTATGGCAAAACCAATACAGTAATGTAAAATAAAATAAAGTAAAAAAAAAAAAAAATAGAAAATGAAAGCTGAAAGCATAATAGAGTGACATTTTTTTTTAAAGTGTTGAAGGAATAAAGAGGGCTACCTGGAATCCTATACTAGGTAAAAATTTCCTTCAAAATAAAAACTACATAAAGAATCATATACCAGTTTGTCATATTGTATTAAAAGCAAGATCCAGCTGTTAGCTATATACAAAACAGTTTATTTTCAAACACAAATAGATTGAAATTGAAAATATAGAAAAAGACATATGATAGAAATGATAATGGCGGTGGCCATATTTATGTTGGGTAAAAATAGACTTTAATATGAGAAATGTTACAGGAGACAAAGATAAGTGTTTAGTAATGATAAAAAGGTCAATATAGCAAGGAGATATAACATTCATACACACACATATATATATACCTTATAAAAATATATACTTTATATGTTTTATAAAAAGCATAAAATAAAAAAAGTAATTTAAGAGACAATGATTATAGTTGATGATTTTAATACTCGCTTCTCAGCATCACTAAATTGAAGACTAATAGGAATATAGAAGAATTAAACAACACTATCAACAACTTGATAGAACATTCCACCCCATGTTCCATAAGAGAAAAACTATATATCCACTGTGGGTTTCATCAAAGTTTAAGTCCTTTCCTTCACAGGTGGTCATTAATAAAAGGAACAGACAAGCCACATACCAAGAAACTATTTGTAAATCATGTATCTGATAAGTACTGTATCCAGAATATATACAAATTTTGTGACAATAAAAAGACAAACAATCCAATAAAAATTTTACAATAGATGTGAATAAATACCAAAGATGATATATGCATGGACAATAAGACAAACGAAAAGATACTCCACATTGTTACTGAATAAGGAAATGCAAATTATGATACAAGATAACACTACATACCCACTAGCTGCTCCAGGAGACAGGCATTATTGTTATTGAAGATACAGAGAAAGTAGATCCTCAAATATTATTGTCAAGAAAGTAAAAGGAGACCTAACTTTGGAAAGAGCTTGATACTGTCATACAAAGTTAAGCATGCTCTTATTATAAGAGCTAACAATCTGACTCCTATGTATTTATCCATGAGAAATGAAACCCTATGTTCACACACAGATTTGTATTTGTATATTTATAGCAGGTTTATTTTTATTAAGCATAAACTGGAAAAAATCTAAATGGCCATTAACTAGTGACTAGCTAAGCAAAATGTGATATATTCATACAATGACAAGTTAAAAAAGAAATACCTACTGATAGAAAGCAGCAACATTATATCCTCATTTTCATTATGCTAAATGAAAAAAGCCAAAATTAGATGACTCCATGTTTGTATGATTACATTTTTATGAAATTTCTTAGAAAAGGGGATGTTATAGACACAGAATACAAGTTAGTGGTTTACTGGGACTAGTGGTGGAATGGGGGGATTGATTGCAGTTGGTCATGAGAAGGAATATTTTGGACAATGGAAGTGTTCTTAAGCCAGATTGTGCTTATGGTTGATGAGTGTATAAAGTTACTAACATTTATTGAACTGAACACTTTAGATGAACTTAACAGTACATTAGTTATACCTAATAGAAAAGTGAAGAGGAACTAAAGAGCCTCTATATGAAGGTAAAAGAGGAAAGTGAAAAAGCTGTGTTAAAATTCAACATTCAAAAAATTAACATCAAGACATCCAGTCCCATCACTTCGTGGTGAACAAGGAAAAAATGGAAACAGTGACAGACTATATTTCGTTGGGCTCCAAAATCACTGTGGACAGTGACTGCAGCCATGAAAGTAAAAGATGCTTGCTCCTTGAAAGGAAAGTTATGACAAACTTAGTGTGTTAAAAAGCAGAGACATCACTTTGTCAACAAAGGTCCATATAGTCAAAGCTATGGTTTTTCCAGTAGGTACGTACAGATGAGAGAGTTGGACCATCAAGAAAGCTGAGCACCAAAGAATTGATGCTCTCAGACTCTGGTGCTGGAGAAGAGTCTTGAGAGCCCCTTGGACAGCAAGGAGATCAAACCAGTCAATTCTAAAGGAAATCAACTGTGAATATTCATTGGAAGGACTGATGTTGAAGCTGAATCGCCAATACTTTGACCTGATGCAAAGAACTGATTCATTAGAAAAGATACTGATGCTGGGAAAGATTGAAGGCAGGGGAAGAAGGGGACAACAGAGGACAAGACAGTTGGAAGGCATCACCAGTTCAATAGACATGAGTTTGAGCAAACCCTGGGAGACAGTGAAGGATAGTGAAGCCTGGTGTGCTGCCGTCCACGGGGTTGCAAAGAGTTGTTCATGACTGAGCAACTGAAGAACCACAGTTATACTTGAAGAAATCATTAAAAAAAAAAAGAAAGAAAGAAAGAAATATTTTAGTGAAAGGGCTTCTTTGGTGGCTCAGACAGGTAAAGATTCCTCCTGCAATGCGGAGACCCAGGTTTGATCCCTGGATCAGGAAGGTCGTCTGGAGAAGGAAATGACAACCCGCTCGAGTATTCATGCCTGGAGAACCCCATGAACAGAGGAGCTTTGTGGGCTATAATCCATGGGGTCACAAAGAGTCAGATATGACTGAGTAACTAACACTCACTTTCACTATCTTATTCCACCCAATATCATTTTCTTGTCTTCTCTTTGGCTTGGATAAGGTATCCTCTTCAATGCATTTGTGTACTGGACAGGTATAGAATCAGCCACTTTTCCCCTGCTACATCTCTCACTTATTTAATCTAAAGGGCAAATCACAATAAAATAAGCTAAAACAAAAACTGATCCAGGTATTAAATTTAGAAACTGTAGATATTAGCAAATATTTAGCCACCTTTCCATAGCCTCTATATCTTTCTTAAAACTGGATGAATAATGATGGCTTTGAGTAGTGAACTGTTGTCAGCCATCAGTGAGGAAATAATATGAATTTAAATGTGTTTGTGGACTGCAAGGAGATCCAACCAGTCCATTCTGAAGGAGATCAGCCTTGGGATTTCTTTGGAAGGAATGATGCTAAAGCTGAAACTCTAGTACTTTGGCCACCTCATGCGAAGAGTTGACTCATTGGAAAAGACTCTGATGCTGGGAGGGATTGGGGGCAGGAGGAAAAGGGGACAACAGAGGATGAGATGGCTGGATGGCATCACTGACTCAATGGATGTGAGTCCGAGTGAACTCCAGGAGTTGGTGATGGACAGGGAGGCCTGGCGTGCTGTGACTCATGGGGTCGCAAAGAGTCGGACATGACTGAGCGACTGAACTGAACTGAACTGAACTTGTGTGCTCACTTGCTCAGTTGTGTCTGATTCTTTGCAAACCCATGGACTGTAGCATGGGCTCCTATGCTCCATGGGATTTCCCAGGCAAGAATCCTGGAGTGGGTTGCCATGCCTTCCTCTAAGGAGTCTTCTCAACCCAGGGATCAAACCTGTGTCTCATACATCTCCTGGATATCAGGTGGATTCTTTACCATTGTGCCACCTGGAAAGCAATGAAGTTACATAGCTACTTTTAACAAAAATAGGGAAACGTGGTTAAGTTTTCCAGAAATACATGCATTGATAGGCATTTATATGCCTATAACATATTCAGTTCAGTTCAATTCAGTCGCTCAGTAGTCTGTAAATCTTTGTGACCCCATGGACTGCAGCACACAGACTTCCCTGTCCATCACCAACTCCTGGAGCTTGCTCAAACTCATGTCCATCTAGTTAGTGATGACATCCAACCATCTCATTCCCTGGTGTCCCCTTTTCCTCCTGCCTTCAATTTTGCCCAGCATTAGGTCTTTTCAAATGAATTTATTGTTTGCATCAAGTGGCCAAAGAACTGGAGTTTCAGCTTCAGAATCAGTCCTTCCAATGAATATTCAGGACTAATTTCCTTTAAGATGGACTGGTTTGATCTTCTTGCAGTCCAAGGGACTCTCAAGAGTCTTCTCTAACACCACAGTTCAAAAGCATCAGTTCTTAGGCTCTCAGCTTTCTTTATGGTCCCACTTTCTCATCTGTACATGACTCCTGGAGAAAACATAGCTTTGACTAGGCAGACCTTTGTTGACATAGTAATGCCTCTGTTTTTTAATATGCTGTCTAAGTTGCTCATAGCTTTCCTTCCAGGGAGCAAGCGCCTTTTAATTTTGTTTCCATTCTTTCCCCATCTATTTGCCATGAAGTGACGGGACCAGATGCCATGATCTTCGTTTTCTGAATGTTGAGTTTTAAGCCAAGTTTTTCACTCTCCTCTTTCACTTTCATCAAGAGGCTCTTTAGTTCTTTTTTGCTTTCTGCCAGAAAGGTGGTATCATCTGCATATCTGAGTTTATTGATATTTCTCCTGGCAACCTTGATTCCAGCTTGTGCTTCAAACCAGCCCAGCATTTCGCATGATGTACTCTGTATATAGGTTAAATAAGCAGGATGACAATATACAGCCTTGATGTACTCCTTTCCTGATTTGGAACCAGTCTGTTGTTCGATGTCCAGTTCTAACTGTTGCTTCTTGACCACCACACAGATTTCTCATGGGCCTATAACAC
The DNA here is from genome assembly GCA_006410615.1 of Neotragus moschatus. Classification (NCBI taxonomy): domain Eukaryota; kingdom Metazoa; phylum Chordata; class Mammalia; order Artiodactyla; family Bovidae; genus Neotragus; species Neotragus moschatus. Next base: position 10,331 of record SJYA01012770.1, read on the forward strand.
GGGTAAAACTCAAATAGGGTTGTAAGTTAAGTCACAGTGACAAATTAAATTAATTATGATAGTTCTTATCTCCATTTGTCCAGCATTTGAGACAATAATATATATGATCAGGAGGAGTCCAAGAACAGGATATACTTCTATCATGTAAAAGACATTTCTATCACATGATTAATGTATTATTTCTATACAAGTGGAAGGGCACACAGTGTGAAAATGTGAGATGACATTGATAATCAAAAGTTGATTCAGTTAGGATACAGAACAGGTTACAGAGGGAAATGACAGAAGTTGGCTATACAATTTTTAGAGCCAAGTAATAGAAAGTTTTGAGTTCTGGAACCTTATTTAAGAGCTTTAGTCTACTTTTAATGGGCTTCCTGGGTGGCTCAGCGGTAAAGGATCTGCCTGCCAATGCAGGAGATTCAGGTTAGATCTCTGGGTTGAGAAGATCCCTTGGAGGAGGAAATGGCAACCTACTCCAGTATACTTGTCTGGAAAATCCCATGGACCGAGGAGTCCAGCAGTCTAGAGTCCATGAGGTCACAAAAGAGTCAGTCATGACTTTGAGACTAAACAGAAACAACAACTGCTTTTAATAGGGAGGTAACAGGGACTTCCCTGGTGGCCCAGGGGTTAAGAATCTGCCTTAAAATGTAGGGGACATAGGTTCAGTCCCTGGTGGGGGAACTAAGATCCCACATACCTTGTGCCACAACTATGGGATCTGTACCATAATGAAAGGTCCTGCATGACACAGTAAAGATAAACTAAAAAGAAAAAAAAAGGGAAGTAACAATTGGAAAGCAATATTTTATAAATAGTGCTATTGTGTAAGAGAACTGAAGTGACTAGAAAATGAAGAATGAAACATTTAGATGTTTTTATTACAATAAAGCAAGCATAGTGTAGTAACTAGGAGAGTGACACTGATGATGAAAAGCGCATTAAACCCAGTTGTCAGTTGTTGAAAATTTCCTGTGTAGCAAGCACTGTATTAAAGTTTTACCTTAACTATTTTAATATGTATTTTACATGAATTTTTAAATTGCTACATTAATCATTTTATTTGCATTAATTAGTGTATTTTACATTAATTATTCTCTCCTAAGTCCCATTTGGATAATAATAAGTCCAGGACATTCAGTGTTTTGGTTTGGAATCTGACTTAGATAAGTGAAGAATTTTCTGTGTTCT
>SJYA01012771.1:0-11530 GCA_006410615.1 Neotragus moschatus
GTGCTGGAGAAGACTCTTGAGAGTCCCTTGGACTGCAAGAAGATCAAACCTCTCCATCCTAAAGGAAATTAGTCCTGAATATTCATTGGAAGAACTCATGCTGAAGCTGAAACTCCAATAATTTGGCCCCCTGATGCGAAAAGCTGACTCATTTGAAAAGACCCTGATGCTGGAAAAGACTGAGGGCAGCAGGAGAAGGGGAGGACAGAGGATGAGATGGTTGGTGGGCATCACCGACTCAGTGGGTATGAGTTTGAGCAAGCTCTGGGGGATAGAGAAGGACAGGGGAGCCTGATTGCTGCAGTCCACGGGGTCACAGAGGCGGACACGACTAAGCAACTGAGCGATAACAACAGTGCAACAGCTGGCGTCCAGGGCTCACAGCAGGACCAGCTGCATCTCCGCTGCTTTTACGTGTTTCTGGACATCCGCGACACTGTACGACAGTACTCACAAGCACAACCGAGTGTAGAGGATCCCCGCACACAGCAACGTGGGCCAGATACCTGAACCAGCGGACATGGCTGGACACATAGAGGCATGTCCAAATCTTTGGAAGTCCGCAGCTTGAAGGCTCGTATGTGGGCGCCTGGACTCCCTGCTCCAAAATGCTCTTGCATTTCTCAACAGCAGCACTGGAGGCAGAGGACGACAGGACAGCACGCTTACAGCGGGGAGAGGAGGGGCCTCCCGCGCGCAGCTCAGCGTCCAGTGAGCGGGCCCTCGGGTGGGCAAGCAGGGGCCTCCCGCGCGCAGCTCAGCGTCCAGTGAGCGGGCCCTCGGGTGGGCAAGCAGGAAAGCGCTGGCGTGCTCTTTCAGCACGCTAACTGTGCCTCTCTCCAAGACTCCAGAGTCTCTCCCTCCTCTGATAACCTGGTACTTATCTCGTCTCACAGGCAACGATGGGGGAATGTGTTTTTTAAATGGAGTTATGAAATTCAACTCAAGCATCTCTTCTAGCCATCTAACCTGCAGTGAAGTGTTGCAAGTTGCTCGCGTCTCATCTGCTGTGGTTCTATAGGCTCTTATGCGTCAACTTGACATCATCATTGGCCACCATGCAGACACAGCACTGCTCTAAATTAGAAATTTTGTTGCTGTGGATGATGGAGGCTAATGCTCCTTGAATCTTCATAACGTGCCAAGCATGCATTAACTCGTTCCATCCTTGCAACAACCCCGTGAGGAAGGTCCTGTGAATATGCTTACTTTAGAGGTAAGGTAACTACAGTACCGAGAAGTTACAGTCCTGGGCCCAGGGTCTCAGCACAAGTGGAGGTGGGGTTTGAACCTTGCCAGCCAGCCTCCAGTTTCCGCTCCTAACCCACCACACTACTATCCTTGGTAGAGTTTATGGTGTAACATCTCCCAGGGCTCATGTTTCACAGCCTTCCGGTCAACTGCTATGATTTTTGAGGTTTATCGTCTAGTTTCTGAATTACCCACAAGCTGTTTCTCCTTCCCAGTTTAGTCTATGTTAAGAGCAGATACGCTGTTGCAGGAATGTTATTCTTAACTAGACTGTCTATAGTAAAGTTTAGAGCTGAGAAAAAAACCAGCATCATTTCAATTTGTTTATTAAGTGGAGATTGGAGATTAAAGTCATGGCAAAAAGAAACACAGATGATTAATGGAATGCCCAGTTCTCATGCTGCCGTTTGCATATTAAGTGGAGAACTGTCTACTCGACTTTGCCAATGCAGTCATTTCTGCAAGCGTCTTTAAGTTGGGCCACGTGAGTCTTAGCTGATGACTTTAGGGCAAAGCCTACAGTTTTAATGCCATTTATGAGTGAATCATTTTTTTGTTTTTAAGAACTGGGGTTACTGATGTATAACTGGCATACAATAAACTGTACATATTAATTTTTTTCAATTTGTTTTATATATATATTTTTTAAGTAATTATTTTTCTGTGTCGAGTCTTAGTTGCTGCCCGCAGGCTCTAAGGCGCTCATTAGTCGAAGCACACAGACTTAGTTACCCTACAGTATGTTGGACCTTAGACCTGACCAGGGAATCGAATCCGAGTCCCCTGCATTAGAAGGCGGATGCTTAACCACTAGACCACCAGGGAAGTTCCTGTATGTGTATCAAGTATGCTAAGCTGCTGCTGCTAAGTCACTTCAGTCGTGTCCGACTCTGTGCGACCCCATACACGGCAGCCCACCAGGCTCCGCCATCCCTGGGATTCCCGAGGCAAGAATACTGGAGTGGGTTGCCATTTCCTTCTCCAATGCATGAAAGTGAGAAGTGAAAGTGAAGTCACTCAGTCGTGTCCGACTCTTAGCAACCCCATGGACTGCAGCCCACGAGGCTCCTCCGCCCATGGGATTTTCCAGGCAAGAGGATTGGAGTGGGGTGCCATTGCCTTCTCTGGTATCAAGTGTACAGTTCGAGAAGTTTTGATATATGCACACACCTGTGAAACCACCATTGCTATAAAGACAGTAAAAGCATCCGTTGCCCCCGAGCTTCTTCCTGCCCATCTGTAAGCTCTCTCTCTCTCTCCCAACTCTGGACTCTCACCCTACTGATCTGTTTTCTGTCACTACAAATTATCTGCATTTGCTTGAGTTCTATATAAACAGAATCACTCGGTGTATACTCTTGTCTGTTTCCTTTCACTCAGCGTACTTCTCTGAGATTCATTCATGTTGTTGTCCACATCCAGAGTCCGTTCCTCTTCATTGCAAAGTAATACTCCATTCACCTGTGGGCGGGCATTTGGACTGCCTCCAAGATTACAGACAAAGCAGCTATAAGCAGTCGTGTATCAGTCTCTATATGGACAGGTGCTTTTTTTTCCTCTTGGCTAAATACCTGGGTGTGGGACTGCTGGATCAAATGGTAGGTGTTTAACTTTTTAAGAGATTACCAAACTGTTTTCCGAAGTGTTTGCACTGTTTCTCATCTCTGCTAGCAGTGTATGAGAGGTCCAGTTCCTCCATGACATGGCCAACATTTGGTGTGGTCACTCTTTCGAATTTTAGCTCTTCTCATGGGTCTGCAGTAGCACCTTATCACCTCTGTGAAAGCTGTGAAACCCGAGCACAGGGATTGTAGATTTAATTTGCATTGCCCTGGCAACTAATGCCATGGGACATTTTTCTTACGCTTATTGGCTACCCACGCACCTTCTCTGGTGATGTGTCGGTTCAAATCTCTTGCCCATTTAAAAACTGGGTTATTTTCTTAATGAGTGAATTTCCTAAGTTTTTTTTCCTGTTTTCTGCTTACAAGTCCTTTATCAGGCTTATGCTTTAGAAAAATTTGTTTTCGGTCTGTAGTTTGTGTTTTCATTTTCCCAACACTGACTTTTGAGGAGCAAAAGTTCATTTTGATTAAGTCTAATTCATCAGTTTTTTTTCCCTTTTGTGGATTGCGCTATTGGTGTCATAACTATAAAACTGTTGCCCTCCTGGTGGGCTTCCGTCTATGGGGTCGCACAGAGTTGGACACGACTGAAGCAACTTAGCAGCAGCAGCAACCCGAGGTCACATAGATATTCTTAATTCTGGCTTTCTTTAGATTTTACACTTAGATCTATGATCCATTTTGAGTTCATTTTTGTATGCGGTGTGAGGAATGGATCAAAGTTCATTTGGGTCACATGGATAAACAGTTTTGAAAAGACTGTCCTTTCTCTGCTGAACTGCCATTGTACCTTTGTAAAAAACACTGATTTAGTAACAAATATGCAATTTCATCAAAAGCCTCCTCTACATCTATTGAAATGATCATGTCGGTTTTTTCCATCCTGTTGATTTGGTGAATTATGATAATTTTTGATTGTTAAACCATCCTTACATTCCTGGGCTGAATCCATTTGGCTATGAGATGACATTTTTTATACATCATAGATTCAATGTCCTAAACTATGTCCTAAATTAGAATTTGTGTATCTAAATCCAGAAGGGATTTTGGTATTTAGTTTTCTTTACTTGTAATGCTTTTGCCTAGTTTTGGTATCAGATTAATGCTAGCCCCATAGAATGAATTGGAATGTACTCCCTCTTCTTCAATTTTGGGGAAGATTTTGTACAGAATGGTATTATTTATTCTTTAGATATTTGGTAGAATCTACCAGTGAAGCCATCTAAGCCTGAGGTTTCTTTGCGGAAAGATTTTTAAAACTACAAACTCTATTTATTTAATAGACGTAGGGCTAGATAGATGATTGGTTTATTCTTGAGTTTAGATTTGGAAATATGCGTATTTCAAGTAACTTGTCTTTCTATCTGAGTTGTCAGATTTATTGGCATAAAGGCCATAATGTTTTCCTTCCGTCCTTTGATCTCTGTAGAGCCTGTAGTGGTGTCCCCTCTCTCATTGCAGATGTTAGTAGCTTGTATCTTTTCTTCTTTTCTGAATAAAACAGGCTAGAAGTTTACCAGTATTATTTATCTTTTCACAAGAACCAGCTCTGTATTCCTACTTCATCGGTCTTCTCCGTTATGTTTGGCTTTCTGCTCACTGATTTCACCCTGGTCTTTATTATGCCCTTTTTTTGTCCTTCTATCGGGTTTAACTTGCTCTTCTTTTTCTGTTCTTAAGGAGTTCTTTCTTCTTTTCCGGTAAGGTGCTTAGTGTTATAAATTTGCATCTAAGTACTGCTATAGCAGATTCCACAAATTTCAACATGTTCTTTTTAATTTTCGTTCATTTCAAAATACTTTCTAATTTCTTCTTTGATTTCCTTTTTGATACACGGCTTATTTGGAAGCATGCGGTGTAACTTCCAAACATTTGGTGAGTCTTCACTCATGTTTTTGTTAGTGACTTCTAATTTGCTTCCATGATGTCAGAGAATCTACTTTGTGTGACCTAACCCTTTTACAACTTACTGGGGCATGTTTCATGGCCCAGAATGCAATGTGCCTGGTAAAGGTTCTGGGTGCACCTGAAGATGATGCCTCTTCCGCCGCTGCTTGGTAGGTTATTCTGTATAGGAATGTCAGATCCAGCTGTTTGATAATATTTTCAAGTCTTCCATATCCTTGTTGATATTCCCTATATCTAATAAATTATCTGACTATAATTTTGTATTTGTTTCTCCTTGCAGTTCTCTCAGTTTTTGCTTCATGTATTTTAAAGCTCTGTTATTAGATACATAAACTTAAAGGACTAGAAATCTTCCCAAAGAATGGATCCCATTATTTCTTCAAGTGCTTTTTTTCTGCCCCCCACTTTCTCCCTAGGGCCTCCAATTATGCATACATTAGGCTGCTGCTGCTCACCAACACAGCGATGGCTCTTTTCATTTTTTAAAATCATAATAACTATTTTATTGCTTAACTGAACATATGCACACATCAGCATAGATCAGTTCTGGGTGAGTTTCAACTCACTGATTCCCACCTCCCCATTATGGATCCTCTTTCCTGGTTTTTTAGCTTATCTAGTAACCCTTGATTAGATGTCAGACACTGTAATTTCTTTTTTACCTTATTCAGTACTGAGTAGTTCTGTATTCCTATAAAGATCCTTGAGCTTTCTTCTGGGATGTAGTTAAATTACTTGGAAAAGATCTTTTTGTATATTGATTTTGAGACTCGTCAGGCAGGACCACAGCAGCAGGTAATCCAGTGCAAATATCCCCCTACCGGGGCAAGATCTTTCTGAGTACTCTGTCCAATCCCTGCTGAAGTATGAGGTTTTCCAGACTGGCAAGTGGAAACAGGCACTGTTCCCAGCCCCATGTGCGTGCCAGGCGCTATTCCTGGCCCAGCTTGACTGCTGGGCACTGATCCCTCTAACCCTCCCAGACGGCTCCTTTACTGGCCTCAAGCAGCTTTACTCACATGCCTGCACCAGGCAGCGTGTAGCAGGTTCAGATTCTGTCCTCTCGTGCTCTGCCTGGGGAGCTAGACCCTTCGGTCTCTGCAGACGCTCAGCTCCATCTCCTCAGCTTAAAGGCCCTGCCAAGCTCTGCCCGGCCCCTCCTTCTGGCGCCGCGCCTGGAGACTCACTCACATCACGCCTCTCACCTTGCTGTTTTCAGCGCCATTTGCTGCCTGACGTCCAGTGTCTTGAAAAATATTGTTTCATACATTTGTCTGGATTTCTAGTTGTCTCTAGCAGGAGAGTAAATCAGCTCTGTTCCATCTTAGACAATGGAGCCAATCCTTTTTACACACAAAGAATAAGTTGGTCACAAGGTCACAACCACTCTCTCTCATTCTTTTTAACGTGAAATGTGAAACGGTTAACACAAAGTTATGTGACCCATCAATTGCGCTCTTAGGCATTTATGCCAGTGACACGAAAATCTATGTTCACAAAGAAACCTGAAGACATACCAAGGGCACAAGTGTCAAAGGGAAAAAAAAACTGGATGCTGAAATTTTTTTAAAAAGTGTGCTATAAACATTATCATCAAGAAAGTGAAGACAACTCACAAAGTGGGAGAAAAAATGTGAAAATCAAATATCTGACACAAGAGTTCTACCCAGAAGATATAAAGCACTCTTATAGCCCAACAACAAAAGGGAAGATACCCAGTTAAAAAACGGGCAAAGGATTTAAGTAGACATTTCTCCAAAGGAGATATACAAATGGCCAACAGGTGCATGAAAAGATGCTCAACGTCTTTGGTTAGGGAAAAGCAAATCAAAACCACAGCGAGATACCACTTCACATCCACTAGAATGACTATAACACAAAAGACAGACAATAACAAGTATTGGTGAAGACGTGGGGGAACTGGAACCCTCACACATTGCCACTGAGATTGTAAAATGATGGAGCCATTTGGAAAACAGTTTATCAGCTCCTCAAAGAGGTTAGACATAGAGTTACCACATGGCACAGCAATCCCACTTCTAGAGAAATGGAAACACACATCTCCCCAAACACCGGGACACGCAGCGTCCACAGCAGCACTGTTCATCACAGCCAGAAAGTGGAGCCACTCACACGCCCACAGACTGACTACTGGGCAAATAAAGCCCACCGGGCCGTCACGCGGCTGTGCTGCTTCTTCAGGGGTGCCCACGGACTGCAGCCTGCCAGGCTCCTCTGTCCGTGGAATTCTCCAGGCAAGAACGCTGGAGTGGGCTGCCATGCCCTCCTCCGGGGGATCTTCCCGACCCAGGGGTCAAACTCACATCTCCTGCATTGGCGGGCAGGTTCTTTACCACTACCACCACCTGGGAAGTCCCAAAATGTACTATATCTATACAACATTATTGGTGACAAAAAGAAATGGAGTATTGATTCGTGATACAACATGGATGACCCTTGAAAACATTGTACTAAGTGAAAGAAGCCAGTCACAAAAGACCGTGTATTGGGCAAATCCATTGATATGCGATTGTCCGCGACAGGCCAATTGCAGAGACAGAGCAGATCAGTGGTTGTCGAGGGCTGGGGGCGGGGTGTGCAGGGAATGAGGCACGATTGTTAGTGGGTATGTGGTTTCTTCCGGGGGTGATGGAGATGTTCTAAAATTAGCTTGTGGCAATGGTTGCACAACCCCATAAGTATAATGGAAACCATGGGATTGTATACTTTAAACCATTGTTTAAACATACCAGTTACATACCAGTGTATGGTATGTAAACGACATCTCAATGGAGCTATTTAAAACCTGCAGAGCAACTTTATTCAAAATAACTCATAAGTGAAAAGAATCCATATGTCTTCTGATGGTGAATGGTTCCACAAACTTGGTATATCTGTTCCACAGAACACGACACAGCAAAGAAAGGAATGAACTATCAATATATCCGATAACCTGTATGAATCTCATGAGAGTTGCACTGTGTGAAAAAGCTAGCACCACAAGGTTACATGCCATTTTTGTTCATTCTTCAGTCGTTAAGTCCTGTCAGACTTTCTGTGACCCCACAGACTGCAGTCCTCCCAGGGTTTGCTCAAACTCACGTCCATTGAGCTGGTGATGCCATCCAACCATCTCATCCTCTGTCACCCCACTCTCCTCCTAGCATCAGTCTTTTCCAGTGAATAGGCTCTTTGCCTCAGGTGGTCAAAATATTGGAGCTTCAGCTTCAGCATCAGTCCTTCCAATGAATATTCAAGGTTGATCTCCTTTAGGATGGACTGGTTGGATCTTGCTATCCAAGGGATTCTCAAGTCTTCCCCGGCACCACATTTCGAAAGCATCAATTCTTCGGCACTCAGCCTTCTACTGGACTCACTATGTACCACTCTCGAAATGACGCAATGATAGAAGTGGAGAACAGACCACCAGCAGAAGGAAGAGGCTGGGGTCTGAGAGATCGGTGTGACTCTGANTGCTATCCAAGGGATTCTCAAGTCTTCCCCGGCACCACATTTCGAAAGCATCAATTCTTCGGCACTCAGCCTTCTACTGGACTCACTATGTACCACTCTCGAAATGACGCAATGATAGAAGTGGAGAACAGACCACCAGCAGAAGGAAGAGGCTGGGGTCTGAGAGATCGGTGTGACTCTGAAGATGACTCTGAGAATCTTCTGGACCCTTGACTATATCCTGGCTATGAAGCGGCACTGTGGTCTTATAAGATGTTTCCATGGGGGAAACAGTGTAAACAGTACGGGGATCTCTCTGAATTATTTCCTACAACTGCATGTGAATCTACAATTATGTCAAATTTGAAAGATTTTTTTCATTTTAAAAAGTATTAAAAGGGAGATAAATTAGGAGTGATATTTTCAGAATAGGTGAGCTCAGACTCACATTTCTGATCTGCAGGTAAATAAACATGGTAATAAACGGAATAGATGGTAGAACCTGTCCTTTTTTGTTTGTTTTCTTTTTTTTTTCACTTGGAAGTAATTTCACTTACAGAAAACTTGCACACGCACGCAGAAGAGTGTAAGGAACACGGTGAACCCTGCGCCCTTTATCATGCTCACTGATGATTAACATTCTACCCACTCGCTCTGTCTTTGTAGGCAGGTAGCCACACAGCGTGTGTGTGTGTGTGTGTGTCTGTGTGTGTGTGTTTGAAGCATGGCTCTATCTCCCTCAATAACGAAGTACCTATTTTCTAAGAATCGGGATACTCTCTTATACACTGGAGCATGTTTATCTACAGGACACTTATCAATTTCGGCCAACTGAAGAGAGGTACATGGCTTTANGTGTGTGTGTGTGTGTGTCTGTGTGTGTGTGTTTGAAGCATGGCTCTATCTCCCTCAATAACGAAGTACCTATTTTCTAAGAATCGGGATACTCTCTTATACACTGGAGCATGTTTATCTACAGGACACTTATCAATTTCGGCCAACTGAAGAGAGGTACATGGCTTTATGATTCAGGGTCAAATTTTCATCAGTTGGCCCGGTAGTGCCCCTGGCATCTCTCCCCCAGAGCGGGATCTGTCGTGGGGTCACCTGTGGTGCTCCACTATCATTTCTCTTTGAATGTGAAATGCTCCCACTGCTTCTGTCTTCTCATGAAAGTGACTTTTTAAAGGCTCACCATTTCTACTGCTGTTTTTAAATAGAATGTAGACGTTGCTTTAAGGGAACGGCAACCCACTCCAGTATTCTTGCCTGAAGAATTTCATGGACAGAGGAGCCTGGTGGGCTGCCATCCACGGGGTTGCAGAGAGCCAGGCGCGACTGAGTGACAGGCACACAGTAGCTTGCGTTCCGGGAGGCACCTGGGGAGAAGAGCCGGCCCTTCCGGAGCTGGGTGCTTCAGCTGCCTCGCAGCCTCTCTAGCGACTTTTGTCCGTTTCCCGGCTGGACAATGTTTGCCAGGCCTTCCTATTTGGAACTAGAGGCTCCCAGAGCCACATAGCTTCCATCCCTATTCACCACGACAAATAGAAGAAAACTGAGAACACAATTATTCTGCAAATTCCCAAACAAGAAGAGGTTGACCTGACGCTGGTTTCCAGCAGCTCTGTAATTCCAACATCTAGCGAATGTTGGTAACAAGCAACCAGGGGCCCTCTTCCGGAGCTGGCTACAGATCAATTGCTTTTCTAAAGAAACCAAGACAAATGCGACTTAAAGTGACAAGGACCTAAAAGGAACAGAAGCAACCTGTGTAAGGGGAAAAGTGAGTCTACTGCTATCAAGTCAAACTGCATGAAAATAAGAGAACCGGGAACTCTACGAAGGGTTCATTCATAAGAGCCAGCGCCGGGGCTCACGAGGAGGAGATGGTCCTGTATCTGCGGTAACCGGCTACTCGCATCCACTGCACCAAATCTGGGAGGGGAGCGGGGACTGCCACGCAGGAGGCTCTGCTCGGCCACGCTGCAGGTCTGGGGCCGGGAACAGCTGTCCACATGCCTCTTAAGCAGCATGCCCTGACATGACCTTGCTCTTTGAGGGCTGACAGAGCTCCAGCCTAGAGTCTTTTGGACAGTCTGGTTTGCTTGCTTCTTATTTGTTTTGATAGATTGTTCCTCGCCTCTATCCTGCCTCTGCCCAGCCAACAGGAGCACTCCCCTCCCCTACTTGGACTTCGGCAACATCCTCCTAACTGGCCAGCTAGCCAGCTGCTCCCCTCTCCGAGGGTCTCCAGCAATGCTGCCGGTTGCATCCTGAAGTCCCGCCCCGATGGCCCCACCCCTGCTTTACGCATCCCTCTGAGGCGCATGGGTTCCAAATACCTGAACTTACAGGTAAGGAAGGAAATGACAACCCACTCCAGTATTCTTGCCTGGGAAGCCCCCCACACAGAGGAGCCTCCGGGGCACGAGCAGACCTAGGGAAAGCATCGCCCAGGGCCACACGGCCACTCAACCGTCAGCGTCTCTGCCCCACGCGGGACCGCGTCCACACCGCCCGGCGGCCCAGGCTGCTCTCTGCCGGGCCCTCGGTGAGCCCCAAGAGCCTCACGGCCGGCCTGTTGCTTCTGTCCCCAGCCCCAGACGACAGCCAGAGGGAGCCTGGACCAGCTGAAGAGCAGTGTGTGGCAGCCCCTGATTCAAACTCTGCCTTCGGGGGCGCTGCGTTCACAGAGCACACAGCCAGAGCCCTCGCAGTGCCCCCAGGGCCCTCCAGGGGACCTGCTGACACCTCCCTGCCGGCGCCTGACCCCGGCTGCCCTTGGCCCCGGGACACTCCCCCCCACCCCCTGCAATCTGTGGAGCCACTCACCTTCCAGTCCTTTCTCAGACGTCATTTTTTCGGCAAGGCCACTTGGCCGTCCTTCCAGCCCTGGCCCTTCCCTGCGTGCACGCCCGCCCACCTGCCCACACACAGCGTCTCTGAACACACCAAGCCAAGCTCGGATGTGTCCATTGAGCTGATTGTACATCTCTCCCCACCAGTGAGCCAGCTCTCCAAGAAAAGAGATTTGTGGATTTTTGCTCCTTTACGTATCCCCCAATCAATGCTTAAGAATGATGCCTAGCGCAGAGAAGGAGCTTAAACATTTGCAGAAGTTTTACCCTGAACTGATCCAATGTCTCCTCATTCCCCTTTGCAACCCTGTGTTCCAAAATAAACTATTTAGAGCCTTGCCAGACCCACCTCCTAATTTCCAGCCTCTAGCTGTGAAAAGAAGAGAAGCAAAAAGCAAAGGAGAAAAGGAAAGATATAAGCATCTGAATGCAGAG
>SJYA01012772.1:0-11540 GCA_006410615.1 Neotragus moschatus
ATCACTGACTTGATGGACGTGAGTCTGAGTGAACTCTGGGAGTTGGTGATGGACAAGGAGGCCTGGCGTTCTGCAATTCATGGGTTCGCAAAGAGTCAGACACGACTGAGTGATTGAACTGAACTGATGGACCAAAAAAAAGACCATTGAGACAAGCAGTGTAGTAGCAATCTATAGTGGATAATAAATCTCACTTAGTACAATTTGAGCATGTTAGGGGGAAAAAGTAACCCACTTCTATAATCTCCCTGAGTGAGATGATCTGTTATATAGACTTGATCGGTATTAGTACTCTAAGCTAAGTCATGAGTTGCATACTTAATGTAGATTTGGCCTGGCTGTTTTGTAATCTTTTCTCTCAGTCATTCTGAGACTTACCAGGGACTTCTCATATCACTAGGCTATCTGCTACTGCCATTTCCCCTGCTTAGTCTGGCTCTGTAGTTCACCTCTTTCATTCATATTTCCAAATTCATACTTCATATCTTTAGGTGCATTAAATTAAACAAGGGCAAAATTCTTTCTGTTTGCCAAGTTTGACTTTTCTTCTGTATTCCTTATTTCATTTAATAACATGAGCTTCTAAGCTTGGCTCATCTTAAATTGTCCTCTACACCCATACTGTTAACGAGTCTTCTGGATACTTTATACTTTCATACATTCTTGTTCTTTTATACATTCATTGATTAAAAAAAATCTTAATGCCTATAATGTGTAGGAGATGGTGATAAACGTTGGAGATACATAGATCAGCTAAATATAAACAAGGTATATAGAAGAGAAAAACTGAAACTAATAAACACATGAAGAAATGCTTAAAACAATTAGCAGATAACTGCATATTAGAACAATGAGGTAACACTTTATTAAGCTAGAGAAAAATAGAATTTTAGTTAATGTTCGTAGGGATTTATTCAGTGAAATTAAGTATATATAGATATCCTATGGCATGGCAGTTCTTTTTTTGAGTGTATATCACAAAGATATACAAGTTCATGAGGACACACTTATAGAATAATATTCCTCACAGTGTTTTTTTATGGTGACAGGGAGTTTAAGGCAATGTAGTTGTCTATCACTGACAGTGGATAGATGAAATGTGGTGGATATACACCATACATCAGCTGGAAGAAATTGGTTGTATGAACACAGATGGCTATGTTTTATGAAAAAGAGTAAGAAACAAAATAACTGTAATACATCATTTATGTTATTTTAAAAAGTAAGAAAAAATGAGATATGTAATAATAAAAAATGTGTGTCTGTGCTCAACTGTGTCTGACTTTTTGCAACCCTGTGGAGCCTGCCAGGCTTCTCTGTCCATGGGATTTCCCAGGCAGGAATACTGGAGTGGGTTGCTATTTCCTACTCAGGGGATCTTCCTGACTCAGGGAAAAAACCTTTGTCTCTTGCATCTCCTGCACTGGCAGGCAGATTCTCTACCACTGCACCACCTGGGAAACCAGCAATTAAAAATATATGTACATGTTACTAAAATATACATTTTTAAAAATGCAAACAAAAAGATAATCTAATCATTAAACACATCAAAATACCCACCTACCTATGATGAGTAAATTAGAGTGAAATTTGATGATTAAAGGAAATTAATTAATCAATCAATTTTAAAAGCAGGAGGACAAAGAAGAGCAAGACCAAAGTATTGTCCTCAAGGAATAGACTCTACTAAACGAAATTGATAAAAAACACAAATTCTATTCAAAACAAAAGATATCTAAAAGTTCAGTTCAGTTCAGTCGCTCAGTCATGTCCGACTCTTTCTGACCCCTTGAATCCCAACAAGCCAGGCCTCCCTGTCCATCACCAACTCCCAGAGTTCATCCAAACTCAAGTGCATCAAGTCAGTGATGCCATCCAACCATCTGATCCTCTGTCGTCCCCTTCTCCTCCTGTCCCCAATCCCTCACAGCATCAGGGTCTTTTGCAATGAGTCAACTCCTCATGAGGTGGCCAGAGTATTGGAGTTTCAGCTTCAACATCAGTCCTTCCAATGAACACCCAGGACTGATCTCCTTTAGGATGGACAGGTTGGATCTCCTTGCAGTCCAAGGGAGGCTCAAGAGTCTTCTCCAACACCACAGTTCAAAAGCATCAATTCTTCAGCACTCAGCTTTCTTCACAGTCCAACTCTCACATCCATACATGACCACTGGAGAAACCATAGCCTTGATTAGACAGACCTTTGTTGGCAAAGTAATGTCTCTGCTTTTGAATATGCTATCTAGGCTGATCATAACTTTCTTCCAAGGAGTAAGCATCTTTTAATTTCNTACATGACCACTGGAGAAACCATAGCCTTGATTAGACAGACCTTTGTTGGCAAAGTAATGTCTCTGCTTTTGAATATGCTATCTAGGCTGATCATAACTTTCTTCCAAGGAGTAAGCATCTTTTAATTTCATGGCTGCAATCTCCATCTGCAGTGATTTTGGAGCCCCCCAAAATAAAGTCAGCCACTGTTTCCACTCTATCCCCATCTATGTGCCATGAAGTGATGGAACCAGATGCCATGATCTTAGTTTTCTGAATGTTGAGCTTCAAGCCAACTTTTTCACTCTCCTCTTTCACTTTCATCAAGAGGCTATTTAGTTCCTTTTCACTTTCTGCCATAACAGTAGTGTCATCTGCATATCTGTTATTGATATTTCTTCCAGCAATCTTGATTCCATCTTGTGCTTCTTTCAGCCTGGCGTTTCTGATGTTGTACTCTGAATATAAGTTAAATAAGCAGGATGACAATATACAGCCTTGATGTATTCCTTTTCCTATTTGGAACCAGTTTGTTTTTCCATGTCCAGTTCTAACTGTTGCTTCCTGACCTGCACATAATCTAATAGTTACTATGGGAGAAAAGAGGAGGAAATAGTTTAAATGTCTACAGAATATAAGCTGCTTCATAATTATTCATTTTAGTTAATGCAAGTATGGATTAAACACCTGCCATGGGTTAAGAACTTCTAGTTGCCAAGTGGTGGTAGATTGTATTTTTTATTTTAAATATTTGCAGTCTCTTACTGTAAGAGTATAATACACCCCTGCCTAAATTTCTTATTCTTTTCCTCTACTACAAGAATGACGCATATTACTTTACTAGGTAAATAATTTCATAATTTGTTTTTGGCATATCTTGGTACTGATCAAAATATGGTTAAAATAAAATATTTACTCCACCTTAGTTTAATTGAAACACAAATCCTTGTGTTTATCATGAAAGAACCAGTAGAGCTAAACAGAACTTAATTTTATAGGCAGAGAAAGTACCATTATATCTATCACTCATCAGTGCTAATGGAAGGAAAGGAACAGCATAAATAATTGAAAACCAATATTTGCATTTAACTTTGGAATGTATTTTTATATTTTTTTCTGCCTATTGCAAAAATTGCAATTTTGGTCCCTGTGACAAAATTCACAGTAGAGCTCCTATGACAAAAACTCACAGAGTCATGCACTGGTAAAGACAATTCATCCTTCCATTAAATTGTTTTGGTACATTCATCAAAACTTTATTGACCCTAAACATAAGGGTTTATTTTTGAACTCTCAATTCTATTCCATTGATCTGTATTCTATCTTTGTGCCAGTATTATATTTTCTTCTTTGCTATAGCTTTTTATTAAGTTTGAAATCAGAAAATGTGAGTTTTCTAAATTTGGCCTTTTTTTTAGTATTATTTATTGTGAAATAATTTCGAATGTACAGAAAAGCTGAAAGAAGAGTACAAAGAACTCATCTTAAATCAGATCCTACAGTTGTTAACTTTTGCCATTTTCCCCCTTTCACATCTATTATAATTTTTCCTTTTCTTTCTTTCTTTTTTTTTTTTTTAATGTTTCCTTTTCTGATCAGTCTGAGAGCAAGTTGTGGACATGTTGCTATTTCACCCATGAATATTTCACTGTGTATTTCCTCAGAAGCATATACTGTTCTTTAACCTTTGTGCAAGCCTTCTAATCTGAGATGGTAACACTGAGAGAATGCTACCATCCAATCCATAGATGCCATTCAAATTTCACCCACTGCACAATGTCTCCTTTTCTTTTCTAGTGTTTTAGTCATTCATTGTGTCCAACTCTTTGCAACTCTATGGATTGTAGCCCACCAGGCTCCTCTGTCCATGCGATTCTCCAGGCAAGAATACTGGAGTGGGTAGCCATTCCCTTCTCCAGGGGATCTTCCTGACTCAGGGATCAAACCCACATTTCCCACATTGCAGGCAGATTCTTTACTGTAGGAGCCACCACAGAAGCCCAGAGGCCAGAATCTAAATCTAGAATCATGCATGACATTTCCTTATCATTCATTTTTGATCTGCTTTAATCTGAAATATTTCCTCAGTCTTCCTGTCTTTCGTGAGTGACCTTAAAAGTTTTTTTTCTTCTAGTTTTATTTAGATGTAACTGACATGCAGAACTTCATAAGTTTAAGTTGTACAGAATGATTTGACTTACAACCTCAAATGATTATCATAGTAACTTTAGTGAACATGTATCATCTCATTTAGATACAAAATTAAAGAAATAGAAAACATTTCCTTGTGATGAGAATTCCAATTTTTATCTTTTTTCTCAAGATGTTGACTTTTCTAGGTTCCTTGCATTTCCATATGAATATTATAATCAGCGTATCAATTTGAAAAAAAAGACATTTGAAATTTTGATAGTGATTACATTGAGTCAGTAGATCATTTTGGAGAGTATTGTTATCTTGACAGTGCTGAGTCTGACAATCCATGAATTTGAGATGTCTTTCAGTTGATTTAGGTCTTTAATTTTTTTCAACAATATTTTGTCGTTTTCAGCCAAGAGAGTCTTGTACTTATTTTGCAAGTCTTGCAAGACTTGAAAATTTAGTGCTGTATTAAATTTACTCCTATTTTATTTTTTTAATGTTCTTGTTAATGAAATTGTTTTCATAATTTCATTTTCATCTTATTCATTGCAAGCAAATAGAAATAAAGTATACCTTGGTATATAGATTTATATCCTGTGTACCTTGCAGCCTTGCTGAATTTGTTTATTATCTTGAATAGTCTAGTGCATGCATGTACGTGTGTGTGTATGAGTGTATTTCTTAGGATTTTCTACATACAAGATCATGTCGTGTATAGAGATAGTTTTACTTCTTTTCTAAACTACATGCCTTTTATTTCTTCTTATTGTCTTATTGCCCTGGCTGGAACTTCCAGTGAAGTGTTGAATAGAAGTAGTGACAGTAGACATTCTTTTCTTGTTCCTGATCATAGCTTTCAGCTACTTGTCATGAAATTGTTAGCTGTGGGATTTTATAAGCACCCTTCACTGGGTTAAGGGAGTTCTTTTCTATTCCTAATTTGTTGAGTGGCTTTTTAAAAAGATGGAAAAGTACCAGTATTTGTCAAATGCTTTTTGTGTGTCTGTTGATATGGTCATTTGTTTTATTGTCTATTATTTTACTAACATGATAAATTGATTAATTTTCCTTTGTTAGACTAACCTTGCATTCTTTTTTTAAAGTTTATTTATTTTTAATTGGAGGGTTATTGCTGTACAGTGTTGTGTTGGTTTCTGCCATGTATCAACATGAATCCACCATAGACAGGTATACCTATGTTCCCTCCCTCCATGCTCTCCCTCCCACCCCATCCAACCCCTCTAGATAATCTTGCATTCTTCATATATATCCCACTTGGTCAGATGCATAGGTCTCTTTATACATGTCTATATTCTATTTTATAATTTACTTGAAGATTTTTACTGTATATTTATAAGCAATGTTCGTCTGTATATTTCTTGTGATGTCTTTGGTTTTGGTGCCAGGACACCAAATGAGGGGCAAGTATTGCCTCCTCTGCTCTTTTTTCTTCTTTAAACAGTAAGTAGAATTTACCCATGAAGCTATGACAAACCTATACAGCATATTAAAAAGCAGAGACATTACTTTGCCAACAAAGATCTGTCTAGTTAAAGCTATGGTTTTTCCAGTAGTCATGTATGAATGTGAGAGTTGGAGACTTGATGCTTTTGAACTGTGGTGTTGGAGAAGACTCTTGAGAGTCCCTTGGACTGCAAGGAGATCCAGCCAGTCCATCCTAAAGTATATCAGTCCTGAATATTCATTGGGAGGACTGATGCTGAAGCTGAAGCTCCAATACTTTGGCCACCTGGTGCGGAGAACTGACTCATTGGAAAAGACCCTGATGCTAGGAAAGATTGAAGGCAGGAGGAGAAGCAGACAAGATGGTTGGATGGCATCACTGACTTGATGGACATGAGTTTGAGCAAGATCCAGGAGTTGGTGATGGACAGGGAAGCCTGGCATGCTGCAGTCCATGGGGTCACAAAGAGTCAGACAGGACTGAGCTAACTGACTGAACTGAACTGAACTGAGCCACCTAGGAAGCCCATAATCTTGTCAGCAAAGAGTTGGACATGACTGAGGGACTGAACTGAATTCAGCTGACCCATGAAGCAGTCTACAGCTGGGCTTTCCTTTTAGGAAGACTTTTTATTGTTAATTAATAATTCTGCCTAATCTTTAAAAAAGAATTGACATCAATCTTTCAAAAACTTGTCCAAAAAATAGCACAGGAGGCAACACTTCCCCTCATACTGTTACATATTCAGATTTTCCATTTTCTCTTTCATTTTTTTGGTAATTTGTATCTTTCTAGGAATTTGTTCATGTCTTCTAAGTTATCTAATTTGTTGTTGTACAGTTGTTCATAATATTAACTTAAAATGTTTTTCCTGTAAAGTCAGTATGTGATGTCCTCTCTTTCATTAGTGGGCTTCCCTGGTGGCTCAGCAGGGAAGAATCTGCCTGCCAATGCAGGAGACATAAGTTTGATCCCTGAGTCAGGAAGATTCCCTGGAGAAGGAAATGGTAACCCACTCCAGTATTCTTGTCTGGGGAATCCCATGGACAGAGAAGTCTGGTGGGCTACAATCCATGGGGTTGCAAAGGAGTTGGACACGACTGAGCAACTAAACAACAACTTTCATTACTAATTTTAGCAATTTAAGAGTTTTCTGACTTTGTTCAAAGACTTGTCAATTTTGTTGCTCATTTCAAAAAAGTGACTTTTGGTTGTGTTGATTTTTCTGGATTGATTTTCTTTCCTTTATTTCATTTATTTACACTCTAATCTTCATTCCTTCCTTCCTTCTACTTGCTTTGGAGTTAAGTTTCCTTTTCTACTTTCCTAAGATAAATTATTAGATTATTGATTTGAGGTATTGTTTTTCTAGCATTTACAGCTATATATAAATTTCCCTTTCGATACTGCTTTTACTGCATACGTAAATTTTGGTCTCTTGTTTTAATTTTCATTGAACTCAGAGTGTTATCTGATTTTGCTTGTGAATTTTCTTCTTTGGCCTGTTGATATTTAGGAGTGTTTAGTCGGTTTTTGTTTTTAATTATTTTTTACACACTTGTGCATTTTTTAGATCTTTATGTTGTTCTTTTCTAATTTAATTTTGTTGTAGTTAGAGACTGTATTTTCTTTCTATAATTTAACATTTTTTGAGACTTGTTTTATGCCTACTGTATTGTCTATCCTGGAGAATGTTCCATATGCACTTAATAAGAATGTATATTCTACTGTTGTGAGATAAAAGTGTGCTGTGGAAGTCTGTTAGGTCTACTTAGTTTATATTGTTCAGATCTTCTGAATTGCTGATTTTCTGCCTAATTTAATTTATTAAAATAAGACATTGAAATTTCTGTTATTATTACATTGTCTAATTTTTCCCTTCTGTTTTCTTTGTTCTTTACTTTCTGTTTGTTCTGTTTTTCCTTTCTGTGTTTTGTGTCAGTTTTTGTTTCAAGTATTTTGTGGCCCTGTTGTTAGATGCATATATGTTTATAATTGTGATCATATATGTTTCAGGTAGATTTACTATTTTACCATCATAATATGTCTCTTTAGCTCTAGTAACAATTTTTGCCTTAGTCAAATCATGGTGGCTGTTTTCCTGGTGTATCATTTTCTATGTTTTTACTTTTTAAAATTTATTTATTTATTTATTTGGCTGCATTGGGTCTTAGTTGTGGCACACAGACTCTTTCATTGTGGCCCGTGGGCTTCTATTTGTGGCTCAGGCCCCAGAGTGCATGGGCTCAGTAGTTGTGGTGTGTGAGTTCTCTAGTCGCAGCTTGTTGGTTTAGTTGCCCCATAGCACATGGGATCTTAGTTCCCTGAGCAGGGATTGAACCCTTGTAGTGTACATTGGAGGGTAGAGTCTTTTTTATTTTGTTTTTAATTCTTTTTAAAAAATTTATTTATTTTTTAATTGAAGGATAATTGCTTTACAGAATTTTGTTGTTTTCTGTCAAACCTCAACATGAATCAGACATAGGTATACATATATCCCCTGCCTCTTACTACTGGGCCACCAGGGAAATCCCTATGCTTTTATTTTTAACCTAAATATATCTTTGTATCTAAAATATATTTTCTTTGAACAAGGTATACTTGGATTTTTTAAAAAATAAAATCTGACAAACTTTGTCTTTTGATTGAATTATTTAACTCACTCAGATTTAATGTAATTATTGAGGCAGTTAGATTTATTTTTGCGATTTTGCTTTCATTTTCTTTGTCTCATGTTGATTTTTGTTCTTCTCTTCCTCCTTTAATGCCTTTACTTGTATTCAGTAGATATTTTATGGTGTGCCAAGCAGGTGCTATGAGTATCAGAACAACTCTTTAGCAGCATAGAGACATGAGGGAATATGGGACTGGAATTTTCACCAACTGGCTTCCTCATCTTTCTTAACAGAGAAGGAGCTATGCATGGGAAATTAGTGTGTATGGTATCTTCCAGTTTTCACCAACTGCCAAATCCACCTATGCACGTGTGCATGCTCAGTTGCTAAGTCGTGTCCAACTCTTTGCTACCCCATGAACTACAGCAGACCAGGCTTCCCTGTCCTTCACCAACTCCCTGAGCTTGCTCAAACTCATGTCCATTGAGTCAATGATGCCATCTAACCATTGCATCCTCTGTCATCCTTTTCTCTTCTTGCCTTTAATCTTTCCTAGCATCAGAGTCTTTTCCGATGATTCAGTTCTTCGCATCAGGTGGCTGAAGTATTGTAGCTTCAGCTTCAGCATATTGGAGCTTCAGCTTCAGCATTGGCCCTTCCAATGAATATTCAGGACTGATTCCCTTTAGGATTCACTGATTTTATCCATTTGCTGTCCAAGAGACTCTCAAAAGTCTTCCACAGCACTACAGTTCAAAAGTATCAATTCCTTGGTGCTCAGCCTTCTTTATGGTCCAACTCTCACATCTGTACATGACTAATGGAAAAACAGTAGCTTTGACTATATGGACCTTTGTCAGCAAAGTGATGTATCCACTTCTTAATATGCTGTCTAGATTTATCATAGCTTTTCTTCCAAAGAGCAAGCAACTTTTAACTTCATGATTGGAGTCAAAGTCCACAGTTTCTTTTTGGAGACCACCTGAGAGTAGATTAAAGGAGTACAGGCCCCACCCTCCCTTGCCCCTTGAACCATTATTATGAAACCCTTCATCAAATCCTCTGGGCTTGGGAAACAGAGTTTTTAAAGCCAGGAGCCCACTGTGTCCCCATTTGCCTGACAAATTTATAAAGCCATCCTGTTGCCAAAGTCTTGGCTCTCTGTGCATCAATAATGTGTGCCAAACAGTAATATGGAGACAGAGTTATAGAGGAGAAGGAAAGAATGGTTTTATTACCTTGCCAGGCAAATGGGGAACACAGTAGGCTAGTGCCTCAAGAACTATGTGCCTCTTCTTGGTGAGTAGGGAGGAGTCAGACAGGGGTGTGTGATAAAGATCAAGGTAGTAACAGTCTTTCTTCTTTAGAGTTTCAAAAGGGTGGAGTTGCTGACAAGATTATGGGCTTCCTAGGTGGTTCAGTTCAGTTCAGTTCAGTCAGTTAGCTCAGTCCTGTCTGACTCTTTGTGACCCCATGGACTGCAGCATGCCAGGCCTCCCTGTCTATCACCAACTCCCGGAGTTTACTCAAACTCATGTCCTTTGAGTCGGTGATGCTATCTAACCATCTCATCCTCTATCATCTCCTTCTCCTCCTACCTTCAATCTTTTCCAGCATCAGGGTCTTTTCCAATGAGTCAGTTCTTTGCATCAGATGGCCAAAATATTGAAGTTTCTACTTCAACATCAGTCCTTCCAATGAATATTCAGGACTGATTTCCTTTAGGATGGACTGGTTGGATCTCCTTGCAGTCCAAGGGACTCTCAAGAGTCTTCTCCAACACCACAGTTCAAAAGCATCAAGTCTTCAACTCTCAGCTTTCTTTATAGTCCAACTCTCACATCTATACATGACCACTGGAAAAACCATAGCCTTGACTAGACGGAATTTTGTTGGCAAAGTAATGTCTCTGCTTTTTAATATGCTGTCTAGGTTGGTCATAACTTTTCTTCCAAGGAGTAAGCATCTTTTAATTTCATGGCTGCAGTCACAATCTGCAGTGATTTTGGAGCCCCCCAAAATAAAGTGTGCCCCTGTTTCCACTATTTCCCCATCTATGCCATGAAGTGATGGGACAAGGTGCCATGATCTTAGTTTTTTGAATTTTGAGCTTTAAAAGCCAACATTTTCACTCTCCTCTTTCATTTTCATCAAGAGGTTTTTTAGTTCCTCTTTGCTTTCTGCCATAAGGGTGGTGTTATCTGCACATCTGAGGTTATTGATATTTCTCCCGGGAATCTTGATTCTGGCTTGTGCTTCCTAGGTGGTGCTAGTGATAAAGAATCTGCCTTCCAATGCTGGAGATGTAAGAGATCCAGATTTAATCCTTGGTTTGCGGAGATCCCCCTGGAGGAGGACCTGGTAATCCATTCCAGTATTCTTGCCTGGAGAATCCCTTGGACAGAGGAGTCTGACAGGCTATAATCTACAGAGCCTCAAAGAGTCAGACAAGACTGATGTGACTTAGCACACACACTGACAAGATTAGGATGTGTGCAGGGCCTCAGGTGGCCATGTCTCCTAATCCTGATGAGCTGCTCTGGTTCCTTTAATCTTGCCTCAGGTGGTTTTGTTGCTGCTTCTCCTTTTTTAACTCACAGAGGTCATGGAGGCTGGGGTCTTGCCTACAAGAAATGGGAGACAATGAGGCCTTAGTGTCCAGGAGCTCCACAGGGTCCTGCTCAGTACCAACCCTTTTCTATTTTGCCCAAAACTCTGTCTCTGAGATTCAGTTTGACAGTAGTATATAGAGAAGCTTAGCTTTTGGTAACGCTTCATTTCTTTCTTCTTTTAGGATTAGTGTGCTGGTGAAAAATTCTTTGTTTTCTTTCCTCCTTATTCTTAGTGGAAATCTTTTCTAGATATAGAAATACATGCTAATAGTTCATTTCTTTCACCACTTGAGAAATGTTGTGACACTTTCTTTTGGACTTGTGGTTTCTGATGAGATATCTACTGTTCAGTTCAGTCACTCAGTAGTGTCCGACTCTTTGCGACCCCATGAATCGGAGCACGCCAGGCCTCCCTGTCCATCACCAACTCCCAGA
>SJYA01012775.1:0-19183 GCA_006410615.1 Neotragus moschatus
CCCCCACCCCGGTGACCCGCGCGCCCTCGGCCCCGCTCCTCAGTCCGCAGCCCTGTGCGGAGCCAGCCGGGAGCGCAGGGCCAGGCCACGCGCGGGGCTTTCCCTGGGGACCGGACGCGGGGCGAGCTGTCGCCAAAGGAAAACCGAAAAGAGCTCAGGCGTCTCCAAGCTTCTCTTGCCAGGAAGAATCACGCTCACACTGCAGAGCCACGAGGAACACAGCTGCAAGGGCAGCGTCGTTTTGAGGGCGACTCTCATCCACACCGTCCAAGAATGATCGTCCTGCTCGGGGCATCTGTTCAGAAGGTTATGCTTGCTCCCAAGGAAGGGTTAGGGTTCCTCGGGTGCCAGAGACACCACCTGGCTCCCGGGTTCAGAGCAGAGAAAAGGGCATGAGCGGTCCGCCAGGGGTTACCCGCACCTTCCGCACCAGCTGATGCCCCTCGTCTGCGGGGAGTCGAGTTGGGACGTCGGCGTCCTTCATACTATGACCAGCATCACTAAGAAGTGATATTTCGGAGACACTTGGTGTCCGTGGTTTGATGTTTAATCGATGGACTTCTATTAACAAGCCCCCACATCGGAGGCCTTCTGGAGACCCCCATTCCTTTCCAGCAGGAGCCGCAGAGCAGGGACCAAGGAGGACGTGGCTTTCCTTCCAACAACCTGGACTCGCCTAGGCTGCGGGGTGGACACGTGTAGACCGGCCCTGGTCCCCACCCGCGTTCCTGCTCCACAGAGATGAACCCACGGCCAGCTTCCATGTGCGCTCCCCCGCGCGTGTGAAACCAGCTGGAACGGCCTTTCCAGCAGACCTTTGCCGCAGGAGAAGGGCCGTTTCCCTCTTAGTAAGCACCTCACGGGATTCCCATTACATAAAACTATAACCTAATTTGTTCATTCAAGAGGATAAATTCCTCCTAGACATACATTATTGTTGTTATGGTTTCCGTTGTTAAATTATACATAAAAGGCCACCAAGCCTGTTTTAGAAATGCAGTGTTTTCAGAACATGAATCTTAATGAGATCCTTATTTTAAATGATGCCTGAGAGTGTGCTATATCTTAGATCACTCTTTATACTTTCACCAATTTGTAATCTTAAATGCATTTCCTAAAAATTATTGTAAAATACCTTTTCTTAGAATACGCTCATTCATTACCTTAGACAGGCCTGTTTGTTGTTCAGTCCATGGCTCTGCGGCACCATGGACTGCAGCATGCCAGGCTCCTCTTGCTCTTGCAAAAGGAAATTCGAATATGGAGAGTTACCTCAAATTCATATTCAGTGAGTGGGTGATGCTATCTAACTATCTCATCTGCTGCCCCCTTCTCCTTTTGCCTTTAATCTTTCCCCGCATCAGGGTCTCTTCCAGTGAGCCGGCTCTTTGCATCAGGTAGCCAGAGAGCTAAGAGCCAAGAGCTTCAGCATCAGTCTTTCCAGTGAATATTCAGGGTTGTTGCCTTTTTGGTCTTAGGTTATTTTGGGGTGAACAAAGGATAGAATGTACAATTAAAAGAGCTTTTCCAAAGTGATGCACTCTTTCATGCCCATCTCCTGCAAAACAAGCCCTTTTAGGGTTTGTCTTCCCTAGGTCCACTCTTCCTCTGTAAACTTTCCCCACTTCTCTGACAAAGTGTTTTTAAGCATGAACAAATCCATAAATGTGCATTTCCCAAAGTGTGGTTCTTCCAACACCAGTCTTGCAAGATCACCTGCGAAAAGAAAGTTGGCCAAAGCACCTGGGAAAACCCTGTTCATTCTCCCCTTGCGATGTTTCCACATCACACCAGGTGCTCAGTCAAGACACCTGCAGAGCTTGCCGTGGTCCAGCATTTCTCAGATCTGAGTGTGGAAACTGTGTCCAAACAAGGCTGAATAACATGCTGTGGGACGTTCACTTCTAGGATTACGTGTTAGGAATTAGTGACTTAAACCAGCTAATGTATGGATGGGTCGTTCAAAGCTGGGATAAGCCACGCTGCAGCATAAGAATTTTTTTCAGAGAATGAAGAGGAAGCTGACCCTACTTGCCCTTAGTGAACTTCATAAATCCACTGCATTTAAAAAATGCTTTAAATATTAGGTGAACAATCAACAGATGAATAGATAAAGATGTGATATATCGAGATGGATACACACATGCATACATATATATAATGGAATGTTACTGAGCCATAAAAAGAATGAAGTCTTGCCATTTGCAACAACATAGATGGACTGGAGGGTATTACGCTCAGCAAAATAAATCAGAGAAAGGCAAATACCATATAATTTCACAGTATATGTGAAACAAATAAGCATAGCAAAACAGAGCTACAGACACAGAGAACAAACAGGTGGTGGTCAGTGTAGAGGGGAGGAAACGGAAGAGAGAGATAGGGGAGGGGGATTAAGAGGTACAAACTTCCAGCTGCAAAATAAATGAGGCCCAGGGATGACATATACAGGGTGGGGAATAGAGTCAATAACTATGTAAGATCTTTCTACAGTGACAAGTGTTGACTAGATTCTCGTGGTGATCAGTTTCAAATGTATAGAAATAACAAGAATTCACATGGTGCTGTAGGTCAATGATACTTCAGAGACAAACACACAAACAGCTCAGAGCAAAAGAGATCAGGCTCATGGTTTCCAGAAGCTAGGGGTGGAGGAAGAGGGGCTGGATGACCGTGCTCAAAAGGTACAAACTTCCACAACAAGGATCTGCTGTGCAGCACAGGGAACTATACTCAAGACTTCGTGACAACCACAAAAGGAAAGAGTCTGGGAAACTAGACATGCATGTGTATGCAACTGAATCACTTTGTTATACACCTAAAACTAACGGCATTATAAATCAGATACATATTTTTGATTTATACTTTATAAATCAAATATACGTCTATAAAAATAAACTTTTAAAAAGTAAAAAGACCTCTGGAATTCAGAGGAAACAGAACATTCAAAAATGTACCAATTATTGTGAAAGCAATCTGATCCTATGTAGACCATTTGAAAGCAAAAAGAACGTGAGAAAAAAAAGGAATAGAAAATCTCCTATATTCCTGCCCCCCAAAAAAGGTACGAACCTCCAGTTACAAGATAAATAAGTACTAGGAATGTAAATGTACAATATAATAAATGTATTTAGCACTGCTGTGTGCTGTAAACAAAAGCTATTGAGAGTAAATCCTACGAGTTCTCAACACAAGAAAAAAATTTTCTGTTTCTTTAATTTTGTGTCTATATGACGTGATGGATGTTCACTAAACTGTGATAATCTTTTCACGATGTTTCTAAGTCAAATCATTATGCTCTACACCTTAAACTTATATAATGTTGTATATCAATTACCTGCCAATAAAACTGGGAAAAATATATATATATGTATGTATATATATATATTCTGTGTATATATGTATATACACAATATAAATGTATATAAATAGACACTGTGTCAAAACTCTGAAACTACACAGAATAAGAAGTTTCCAGAAATAATCTCTTTTTGCCCATGGGAGCTACAACTCCAAGTAAGGCAGATACCATCTTTGTTGAGTCAGCCCCCAGCACAGCTGGGGTTTTGGAAACCCCTGCCCTAGATAGTCTCCTGCTGTGCTCAGGAGAGGGGCCCCCAGTCCAAACCTGGTCTGTTGCTTGAACTTTGTCCCCAGAAGACCATCCTGCCCGCCAACCGGCTCTATGCTCCCAGAGGCCTGCATAGTTGACAAGTCTTTTCAATCTCTTCTCTCCCTTACAGCAGAGGGCAAAAAAACACACAACCACCATCCTTGAGATCAAGAAAGTCAAACTAGCAGCCTGATAGCTGCTCAAACTGTGGCCCATCTGGACTGACCTGGATTCAATAAAACATCTTATAAAAGGAACTCCAGGTGTTTCAAGCGCCTGACCTAATAGGAAGCAAGGAGCAGCCACGTGAAAGGAGTTGTATTGAAATTTCTCCATCAGAGATTTTTCAGAAAATGAAAGAGAAGCATTTTTTTAATCAAACTTTTTATTTTGTATTGGAGTATAGCTGATTAACAATGTTGTGATAGTTTTCAGGTGGACGGCAAAGGGACTTAAAACACTTAACAAATCGCGTTTAGATAACCCTTCCCACCCAAGGCTCCCGCTAAGACCCTTTCTCTGCACGCCTCCCCACACACACAGTAAGGTACAACATGTAACATGAAATTAACTAAGAAGTTATGCATTGAATTTGTCTCGTGTTCCTCTCAACACTTAGTGGAAAAAAAATAGATGCTCTGTAAATACTAATCAATTGGTTAATTAATTGATCAGCTGATGCCCCTTCTAAAGTTATTTATTATCCGAGAGAACCTGGACTTACACTGTAAACATTTTGTTCCTGTTTTACCCCCAGGAGGTTATTTTCTCTTTCAAAGGAGTCTCACAGTTTAAACTGGACTGTGAAAAATGAACCAGAACAGGCAGGCAGATACTTCTCAGAATCTATTCCACCCACAAAATTTGCATCACGTCTGATGGTATTTGTCAAATGCCCTCAAGCCCTTGCTATTTATCATCCTCTCCCAGAATAGCTGGAATCCGTGCGTATCAGCTTTCTGTCCCCTAGTAATTATGAATTTTATGGAAACTTCTTAAAGGAATGGAAATGATAGAGGCAAAAATAGATTCATCTCAGCCCACCAAATGATTGCTTCTAAAGATATAAACTTAATTTCATCACTAAGAACTATAGGTTATCACATCACATATACCATTAAACAGTGAGTTTGCCTTGAGAAGGTTCACTGTGCTCAGCTATATGAAACCTAGCATCTGCTTCTTTAAATACTTATGTTTGAATTGGCTAGATATGTTTAAAGTAGAAAATGTTATCCAGTGGGCATCGGGTTAAGAATTTGCAAGCAAAGATCCCTGCTTCTCATACTTTCACAGAAAATGAAAGTGATACTTAACTATCAAAATAAAAACCCTCTGAATCTACCTACACGAGGCAACTTCCCCTTTTTCTGTTATTTTTAACCCCCACGAAGTGGAAGAACTGAAAGAGATCTTTCGGTGCTGATGCAAAGAAACTGGTCTTTTTCTGTTCAGAAGTCATTTCTTCAGGCAGTTTATGGCATCTTTGAACAATGATACTTTGTGGTAAAATCAAGTGTTAATCATAGCTTGGGAAATTATCATCGGTTTTATAAGTGCTTTTGATTCTGCCAATGATAGAGCTCTGTGCATTTCTGGTGTTGTGCTCAGCGCCCCAAGAAACATTTACCAAGTGTTGTCTTTGGATGTTTGTGACCTTTAAAACCCCAGGCTGCCCCTTCAGCCTTGCTCTCCTCCACCAGGGATGTTTCAGGGCGGTTTGACGGCCCCCTATCCACAGTCCGTGCAAGCGGAAGCGAGGTTACAGACAGCCTCTCCTTCCACAAGTGGGGCCGCTGCAGGCTGATGTTTACCCTGCCACCTCTCGGCCTTACCAGAAACGACACCCGCGTGCAGAGCCGCGCCGCATGCTGTCTCCCCGTGGTATTTGTGCTTTTACATGAGGCAAGGGAGCTCAGAGACCCTCCCAGAGAGAAAGCTGTGAAAGCCCTGGACCGTCTTCCTGGGAAAAAATGCGTGCACACAAAAATTCTGACCCTGAAGGCCTCCCAAGCACCCACGCCTGAGTACACCACACACGCAGCAGCGCAGCCTCAGGTTTTGTGCGATGACCAAAAAACTCTGTAGCGTGGAAGAAAGTGGGCGATCCGGGAGGACCACTAGAATGCGGAATTCAGGAGGATGATTCTGATTTTTAGTTCAAAAGTGGCTGTGTATTGAAAGAATTTTAAAAAAATAAATAAATAACCTCCATCAACCTTTCCCTGCAGCCGAGAATGTTTGAATTCAAAGTTAATCAGTGGGAAAGGCTCACTGGGAATTCCAGGTGACATTTCCAACAGAAGCATGATGTTTCGACACCCCCGTGTTGACCTCGCAAGTCGTCCCGGAGCTGCCTTTGGGCAGGTGACAGTCTGGGGCCTGTGGTCTGACCACCGGCTTGGTTCACAGCGATGTCATGTGGCCCCGTGAGCGCTGCTGCGGCCCGGCCTCCGCTGCTGCCTCTGTGCCGCTCTGAGCCGTGTGCGCATGCTCAGCCGCTCAGCCGTGTCCCACTCTGCAACCCCATAACTTAGGCTCACCAGGCTCCTCTGCCCATGGGGTTTCCCAGGCAAGAATACCAGAGTGGGTCCCCGTGCCCTCCTCCAGGGGATCTTCCCGACCCAGGGATGGAACCCGCGTCTCCTGCATTGTCAGGCGGGTTCTTTACCTCTGAGCCGCCTGGGGAGCCCCTGTTCTGAACATGCCCCCGAGCTTTCCTGATCTGGAGTCCTCCCCACCGCCCTGCCTCCCATTTCCCGCCCAGGGAGGGGGACGAACAGTCGTCAGCATCTGAGAGGCTGCCGGGACTCATCCACCTGGTCTTCCTCCCTGATGGGTGGTTGGCAGACACCTAAAGAGCTATCGATCCCCCCGGCCGGTCCAATGCCCTGGTCTTTCTACCTGTCAGCGTGCCCGAGGTACTGACCCAGAAACACTTGGAACCCTACACACGTCCCCTCCTCGAGAGGAACACTCTCCTCACGGGGTCCCCTGTGCCCGCTGTAGACTCGGGGAAGAAGTTATCCTTAACATCGCTGGACACAGAACATGATGGCCCCGTCTGCCCGGAGGACAAGAGGCCCTCTCAATCTGCTTTTTGTTCTCACTGAGTTCGAGTTTTATCTTTGCTTTGTTACTCTCATAGCTCTCAGGTAGCGTGTCATTCCAGCAGCATGTAGTATTTTATCCTGAAAAATAATCATCCTTATTTTATGGGTGGGAGAGAGTTTCCCCAACATGCCGTGTGTGGCCACAGCTGAGACTGATTTGACAGACTCTTAGCTGCTGAAGCCATGAGCCTTAATAATGTTGCCTCTAGCCCAAGCTGGGCTGCTTCAGGAGTTTTATTAATGTAATAAAATGTAGCTTTTACAGCTATCTACAGCATGTAACTACAAATGCATATTATTGACATTATCAGTGTGATGCTTGAGTCTCCTTTTCCATTAATGGAAAAGGAGACTCAAGCATCACACTGATAATGTCAATAATATGCATTTGTAGTTACATGCTGTAGATAGCTGTAAAAGCTACATTTTATTACATTAATAAAACTCCTGAAGCAGCCCAGCTTGGGCTAGAGGCAACATTATTAAGGCTCATGGCTTCAGCAGCTAAGAGTCTGTCAAATCAGTCTCAGCTGTGGCCACACACGGCATGTTGGGGAAACTCTCTCCCACCCATAAAATAAGGATGATTATTTTTCAGGATAAAATACTACATGCTGCTGGAATGACACGCTACCTGAGAGCTATGAGAGTAACAAAGCAAAGATAAAACTCGAACTCAGTGAGAACAAAAAGCAGATTGAGAGGGCCTCTTGTCCTCCGGGCAGACGGGGCCATCATGTTCTGTGTCCAGCGATGTTAAGGATAACTTCTTCCCCGAGTCTACAGCGGGCACAGGGGACCCCGTGAGGAGAGTGTTCCTCTCGAGGAGGGGACGTGTGTAGGGTTCCAAGTGTTTCTGGGTCAGTACCTCGGGCACGCTGACAGGTAGAAAGACCAGGGCATTGGACCGGCCGGGGGGATCGATAGCTCTTTNCTGCTTCTCATACTTTCACAGAAAATGAAAGTGATACTTAACTATCAAAATAAAAACCCTCTGAATCTACCTACACGAGGCAACTTCCCCTTTTTCTGTTATTTTTAACCCCCACGAAGTGGAAGAACTGAAAGAGATCTTTCGGTGCTGATGCAAAGAAACTGGTCTTTTTCTGTTCAGAAGTCATTTCTTCAGGCAGTTTATGGCATCTTTGAACAATGATACTTTGTGGTAAAATCAAGTGTTAATCATAGCTTGGGAAATTATCATCGGTTTTATAAGTGCTTTTGATTCTGCCAATGATAGAGCTCTGTGCATTTCTGGTGTTGTGCTCAGCGCCCCAAGAAACATTTACCAAGTGTTGTCTTTGGATGTTTGTGACCTTTAAAACCCCAGGCTGCCCCTTCAGCCTTGCTCTCCTCCACCAGGGATGTTTCAGGGCGGTTTGACGGCCCCCTATCCACAGTCCGTGCAAGCGGAAGCGAGGTTACAGACAGCCTCTCCTTCCACAAGTGGGGCCGCTGCAGGCTGATGTTTACCCTGCCACCTCTCGGCCTTACCAGAAACGACACCCGCGTGCAGAGCCGCGCCGCATGCTGTCTCCCCGTGGTATTTGTGCTTTTACATGAGGCAAGGGAGCTCAGAGACCCTCCCAGAGAGAAAGCTGTGAAAGCCCTGGACCGTCTTCCTGGGAAAAAATGCGTGCACACAAAAATTNCGCGCCGCATGCTGTCTCCCCGTGGTATTTGTGCTTTTACATGAGGCAAGGGAGCTCAGAGACCCTCCCAGAGAGAAAGCTGTGAAAGCCCTGGACCGTCTTCCTGGGAAAAAATGCGTGCACACAAAAATTCTGACCCTGAAGGCCTCCCAAGCACCCACGCCTGAGTACACCACACACGCAGCAGCGCAGCCTCAGGTTTTGTGCGATGACCAAAAAACTCTGTAGCGTGGAAGAAAGTGGGCGATCCGGGAGGACCACTAGAATGCGGAATTCAGGAGGATGATTCTGATTTTTAGTTCAAAAGTGGCTGTGTATTGAAAGAATTTTAAAAAAATAAATAAATAACCTCCATCAACCTTTCCCTGCAGCCGAGAATGTTTGAATTCAAAGTTAATCAGTGGGAAAGGCTCACTGGGAATTCCAGGTGACATTTCCAACAGAAGCATGATGTTTCGACACCCCCGTGTTGACCTCGCAAGTCGTCCCGGAGCTGCCTTTGGGCAGGTGACAGTCTGGGGCCTGTGGTCTGACCACCGGCTTGGTTCACAGCGATGTCATGTGGCCCCGTGAGCGCTGCTGCGGCCCGGCCTCCGCTGCTGCCTCTGTGCCGCTCTGAGCCGTGTGCGCATGCTCAGCCGCTCAGCCGTGTCCCACTCTGCAACCCCATGACTTAGGCTCACCAGGCTCCTCTGCCCACGGGGTTTCCCAGGCAAGAATACCAGAGTGGGTCCCCGTGCCCTCCTCCAGGGGATCTTCCCGACCCAGGGATGGAACCTGCGTCTCCTGCATTATCAGGCGGGTTCTTTACCTCTGAGCCGCCTGGGGAGCCCCTGTTCTGAACATGCCCCCGAGCTTTCCTGATCTGGAGTCCTCCCCACCGCCCTGCCTCCCATTTCCCGCCCAGGGAGGGGGACGAACAGTCGTCAGCATCTGAGAGGCTGCCGGGACTCATCCACCTGGTCTTCCTCCCTGATGGGTGGTTGGCAGACACCTAAAGAGCTATCGATCCCCCCGGCCGGTCCAATGCCCTGGTCTTTCTACCTGTCAGCGTGCCCGAGGTACTGACCCAGAAACACTTGGAACCCTACACACGTCCCCTCCTCGAGAGGAACACTCTCCTCACGGGGTCCCCTGTGCCCGCTGTAGACTCGGGGAAGAAGTTATCCTTAACATCGCTGGACACAGAACATGATGACCCCGTCTGCCCGGAGGACAAGAGGCCCTCTCAATCTGCTTTTTGTTCTCACTGAGTTCGAGTTTTATCTTTGCTTTGTTACTCTCATAGCTCTCAGGTAGCGTGTCATTCCAGCAGCATGTAGTATTTTATCCTGAAAAATAATCATCCTTATTTTATGGGTGGGAGAGAGTTTCCCCAACATGCCGTGTGTGGCCACAGCTGAGACTGATTTGACAGACTCTTAGCTGCTGAAGCCATGAGCCTTAATAATGTTGCCTCTAGCCCAAGCTGGGCTGCTTCAGGAGTTTTATTAATGTAATAAAATGTAGCTTTTACAGCTATCTACAGCATGTAACTACAAATGCATATTATTGACATTATCAGTGTGATGCTTGAGTCTCCTTTTCCATTAATGGAAATGCTGCATTTTATACATGAGTTATACAAAGAATTAATGATGGTGTATACAAGTCTGTCTACAAGTAGATATTTTAGAAGCAATTATACTCATATGAGAGCAATCCTCTCTTGAATAACAGCTTTTGTTCCAAAAGTTGATTTTAAATTCACTTGTTCATAAACATAATATGATCCTCACAGGGAAAAAAGTGAACGCAGTCAATTAAAGCTGAGGTGTTTGGTTTGTTTGTTTTCTGGCTGGGCCTGCTGGCTTGCAGGACCTTAGTTCCCCAACCAGGGACTGAACCTGGGGCCCTGCAGTGAGAGCGTGGAGTCCTAACCATTGGACTGCCAGGGAACTCCCCTAAAGCTCAGTTTCACAAGAGAAGGGTAGACGTGGGACATGGCATCACTTCTTGTAAAGCTGTCCCTGTTCATCGTTTTAAGAAATGACGTCCACTTTTACGTTGCCTCTCTTTCCTACAACTTGACATTCTCGAGGCAGTGCTGCACTCATAGGTGGTGAAAAGGTTAACCATGTCGGGATGGCACCCCGGAAGTGAGTCCTGGCACCACAAGGGTGCCCAGGTCACAGCGGAACTAACGTGGCCCAGGGCACCCCCGGCCCCTCTGCCCACTCTTGCTGGTGACTCACCCTTGTCACTCCTGCCCTGGGGGACCCTCTGGACAGGATCTCAGAGCAGCTTCCCCTGCTCCCCTGATCTCTGCAGTCCATTTTTCTAGGAGGACAGCCTTGCTTCCCCAGACTGAGGCTCACAGTGCCCTGGCCCTTTCTTTGTAACTGAAGTGTAGCTGATTTACAGTATCATGTTACAGCGCAGTGCTTCAGTTATGTTTGAAAGTGTTAGTCACTCGGTGGTGTCCAACTCTTTGCCACGCTATGGGCTGTAGCCTGCCAGGCTCTTCTGTCCATGGGACTCTCCAGGCAAGAATACTGGAGTCGGTTGCCATGCCCTTCTCCAGGGGATCTTCCTGACCCAAGGACTGAACCAGGGTCTCCTGCACTGCAGGCAGATTCTTTACTGTCTGAGCCACCATGGAAGCCCAGTTATCTGTATACATGTGTCTAGTGTCTTTCAAATTCTTTTCCCATTTATGCTATTACAGAGCCTTAAGCAGAGTTCCCGGTGCTATACAGTAGGTCCTTCTATCTGTCTCTGCCCATAGTATTTAAAACAATGCTAACTCCAGCTTGATTACCACCAAAAAGATCATCTCTAAAACTCAGTGACATCAAGGGTCTAGTCTGGACTTCTTAAACCAGAAACCAGAGTTAACTGGAATAGGAATAAGAATTTTTGGTTTGCAGAAGGTGAAAAAAAAAAAAAAAAAAAAACTTCTAGAACATATTTCTTCACAAGAGGGGGGACAGGCCTCATCAGGCTCATGAAACCGAAGGGGAAGAAGAAGTTGACATCCTGATTTCAGAGCCCGCAAGAGAGAGGGGAGGCCGTGTGTTCCCGGGGCAGTGGCCAGGGGCCAGCCCCAAGCTGGCTCTCGGAGGGCCCGTACCTCTCCGGCTCATCCAGGTGACAGTTGTCGCGGTCTCAGCCCCGCTCCACAGATGAGAGAGACTCGGGGCCCAGAAGACTCCCGTCTTACGCCGAAGGCGCCACAGCTACCAGCGGAAGAAGCAGTACGGAGCCCAGGTGGACGTGCACGCACGCACTGTTTGTAAAGCAGGACGGGGCTTTGTGAAAGCTGTCCCACCCACCTGTGGGGAGCCCCTCAGCCCGGAAAGACGTCCACACCCCTCTCCTGCCGTGCGCTGCAGCCCCTGTTCATACCCGCGCTTTCCTTCTCTCCTGTCTTCTAGAAGGCTGAAGCCGACCTCCCCTCTGGGTTTGGGTGTCCCAGCCTCGATCTCTTCTTGGTGACCTCTACCCTCCAAGGACACGGTGTGACCAGCTGTGACCTGAGCCCTCCGGGAATCTGAGCACGCTCGCCGACCCTTCCCGGGATACTCAGGGCTCCTCTCGGATTTTGACATTTGACAGAAAATCATGAATAAAACACGCATGTAAACTTGGTCCTCAGTAATTCACCGTCCTGTTTAAAGGTGTTATTTAGCAAAGCCAAGGTTAATGCCACGTCGCGGAATGAATTAATGGGGTCGGCAAGACTTGGCACCCACCTCAACCCAGCCACGCTGTGTCTCCTACTCACCTCAAATTTTAAAATTTTTTTTTTCTTTGTAACAGCCTCAGTCGCAAAGAGTCGGACACAACTGAACGACTGAACTGAACTGAACAGCCTCAAAATACATCAGGAGAGATTGTCAGAGCCCTCTTGAAAGCTTTTTTCAGAACTGTTAGCCAATATAATCTTTTTAAAATATTTTTTTTAACTTGTATCTGTGGTGGCACTGGGTCTGCACCGCCAGGGTAGGCTTTCTCTAGTTGAAGTGAGGGGGGCTACTCTCTCGTTGCAGGGCGCGGGGTTTACCAGTGCAGCAGCTTCTCTCCTCGCAGGACTCTAGGGCGCCGGATCAGTCGCTGTGTGCACAGCTTTAGCTGCCCCGCGACACGTGGGATCCTCCCAGACCAGGGATCAAACCCTGTCCCATACTTTGGCAGGTGGATTCCTATGCACTATACCACGAGGGAAGTGCCAGCCAAAATCATCTTTTACTTTTTAAACTTACTTTCAAAACCCCTGACTATAGAATATACTGAAGATCAGGACAGCAGGACTGCTTTTTTTCATAACTAACAGCAGAGTCCCAGGAGGGTCCGGCTAGCATTATTAGCCCGATGCTGCTCTGCGTGGGTAATTCACACCCATTAGGCGGAAAAGCCAACGTGGATTTTTTTTTTTTTTTTTTCAAAGAAGCCCTAGTTAGATGGCTGGCAGGCACGAGCCTCGCCCTAAAGGAGGGCCTCTGAGCAGAAGAGAAGGTGCACGTGTGCGGACCTGCATCCTGGTTCATCCCGAGGAGGCGGGGGCGCGGCTCACGCTGCCGGCTCCGGGTAACCGCCCGCGTGTGGAAGGAAGCGCGAGCGGGCACCGCGGGTTTAAGGGCTCCACGGGCGCGCCCGTGGTGACACCAGCTGCTTGCAGACCCCTGGAGGGAAGGTCAGTGTCCTCAGCCCACACCCTCTGCTGACCGTCCGTGCCGCGGACCAGCAGCGAGTTCGCCTCAATTAATATATAACCCCGAGGGTGAAAGGAACCGTTTCACAATCTGCAAGTCGCCCCGATTTTCAGATTCCTCCAGGTCAAAAGCAATCACCATCCCGGCTTTCTCCCCACCCAGACGTATTTATTCTTCCTCTTCAGATTCAAACCGTTCCGGAAGGCAAACAAAAAATACAGCAAACCCGGCCGCTTGTCTACAGTATTTACATGCGTTACATACCCTAAAAATATGTAGCTTATTAATGACTGATTTTCCAACCTCTTCAATAAGCCTTTTTATTATCGTGACACTCCTTCACTTACAAGTGTCAGACCATCTCTCCCCGTGCGAGCTCCCTTTCTGGTATTTAATGTAAAGACAGAACAGTATTTATATCCCTCACAATAAGAGAACGGATTGTTTTCAGGTTATACAGCCGCGGTGTGATAAAGAAAGAAGGAACCTTACAAAATGATAAATATTTTCATTAAAAAACTTTAAAACTAAAAGTTCAAAGATATGTTCTCCTCTCTTATTTCTTGTCAAAACATGACTTAAGACCCAAAACTAATCTACTTTCAATTTTATTCCATATTTCAGTGCTGTCACGGTACTCAGCAGAGAGTATTGGAATACGATCATTTTTTATTTTGTTGATGTTACCGACAGCTTTATTTCACAAAGCAATCTTATACTATGTCTACCAGTGGCAGGGCACAGAGGTCAAATAGTCTATCCTTACAGGTAGAGAGCTTATTAAATGGCACTTCTATTAAACCCGATGGACAACATAAAGAAACATTCCTGCAAAATACTTTAAGCATAGTTCAGTGAAGATATGGCTCCAAAGGGTAGTAAATAATTTAAACGGAGACCAATAAGGAATTTGTTATAGTTTTTACTAGCATCTTCAAAATTATATTTCAAACAAAGCGGTTAGAATAGAGAGAACCACAAAAGCTGCAGTTAACAGCCCGGGTTCAATGGCAAATGTTCCGGAACGTGGCTACTTCAAGGCAAATCCCAACATTAATGAATCAACAGTTCCATTGCTGAGTTCATTTTAAGAAACCCAGGCATAAATATCACATAATCATGAGCTGAGATAACTGCTTTTAAAAAATCATCTTCCTGACTGTCATTTTTATCCTTGTTTTGGAAAATAGTTAATTTTTAAATTTGGTGTAAGATAACATTTACTCATGACAAAACTTCGCTTCTAAGAGAAAAAACTGCCGAAGAGTAGCATCAAAATAATGTGAAAAATATTTGCTTAATTGTTACATATTAAAGTATCACATAATATTTTACATACACATAAAGTAGCGTATAATACCTGGTAGGAAAACCTAAGTGTAATTACCAAGAATTAGAAAAACATTTTTGATAGGATTTTTTTTTCCCTGGTATGTCTGGTAACTCTTCAAAAAATTGAATCTTATCATCCTTTAAATCACAGTGTCTCCCCATGTATTTTATTAGCCACATTTACAAAAAAAGAAAAAAGGGAACCCATGATAGAGAACACAATTTCTTATCCTCGTATGCAAGCTGTGGGTTTTCTACCAAAATGACAAACTGAATCAGTACCTTTTAATAAGTTTATCATAAGTAAGAGTGTTTATAACATAAATAAGAGACAGTCTCTTCATGTTGATGTTGGCTACCTGGTCTCTGACCAGGCAGTTGGGTCTGTGGCCTCTTACCAAGAATATGGGCACCTTGATCAAGGATCATTAACAGACTGGCCTGGTGGGGTAATTAATTGGATCGAGAAGCATGAAGCCTAGTTGTTAGAGTGGACAATTACCTTCTCTCCCAGCATTGCTCCAAAGGCACCGTCCTCACTTCGGCACCCAGTAAATCATCTACCTAAAGTATTTGCGCCCGATCATTTTTTAAAGTCACAATCTCTGTAGTGTCAACTTGTCAAGGGTCAAAGGGAAGAGCAGGCAAGATTCCCAAATCAATCTGCTTGTAGAAACTGTCTCATTTCATTTCAAATTACCTGCTGTGGTTGAAGCCGGCGATGGACAAACCGCCTTCCTCCATAAACCATGACAGCCCGGGTCGAACGTGGCCCATCACTCATCAGGGTTTAGTCAGGCCGCTTCTGTCATTAACTACTTTTAAACGGCTGTGTGGGGTTAAGTGATCTTGCAGGGCAGTCGCAGATATAAATACTGTTTGGACAGTTTAATGTCAAGAGACAGTTCCTCTGAGATGAAAACTGTGTAACCCAACGGAGCAGTTGTCGGTACAAGCATTAAGGTGCCTGTGCTGCTCCTTGGAGCCCTGCCTTGACGTGGGTTTTGTGTAAGTCGCCTCGGAGGAGACCACGTGGGCCAGCCACCCGACACAGCTCCTAGACAGTGTTCTGAGAAAACCCAAGACGCCTTCAGGCCTTCAGAGGACCACGCAGCGGCAGGCAGCCTTAGTGTGATTGTGTGTGTCCTTGAGAGGCTGAGCGGAAAATGAGGCGCCCAGCCAGTGTGGGCAGACCCCTGCAGGGAGCTCCAGAGCCCCAAGGTCAATTGGAATCTCAAAGGTCTACAGTCGACCGTAAAACCAGGGCGGGCCGTACAGCACCCTGTGCACGGAAGAGTCACGAGGTGGAAGAAATCAGGCTGAGATGATGACCCCGTCGCCCTTACAGAGCTCTTTCCTGAAGCCAAACAACGATTAATGTTCACTCAGCACTTAGCATACACGGGGCAGGCACTGAGTGCTTTGCATGCGTGACCTCACTGAAGTCTCCAACTCGGTGAGAAGTCTATTCTTAGTTCCACTTTACAGGTGAGAACGCGACGGACCAGAACTGGTGATAATTTGACCCGGTCGCACAGCTGGATGATGGAGAAGCGAATAAACACTGGGTCTGGCTCCAGCACTAGTCCCGCCCCCTACATGCTGGAGTACTTCTGCCAGACTGACGCCCCTGGCGAGACAGTCCACGCGCTGGATTCGTAAAGTATTTATAATACACGCTGGCTTACTGCCCTGTAGCATGCTTTAGCATTGTGCAGAAACAGTCCGAATCACTGAAAGAAGAGAGCTGTTAGGTTACTCAGCTCCTTAAATCCAACCGATATAATAAACAACACGAAGACTTTCCAGGAGGTGCGTGCGCGTGAAAAGCCATTTCAAAATCCTCAGTGTCTGTAGGTTTTCTTCCCCAAATTGGTCTAACTCAGTAAACGTCATGCCCATTCTGTTTTTTTACCCTTGTTCTCCACTGAGGTTCTCCACCCTTACTTCAAGAGGCACCCCTTTCACCCCCAGAGTCTTACCTGGCCCCCAAGGTGAGAATCTCTATATCACCGAAAACCATCAGCCAGGTCCCTGAAGATGCTCCAATTCACCCCGCGAACAGACGCACTTCACCCAAGAGGCTGCTGTGTCTAAGAGCCATCTATCGAATGCTGTCATATATTCATGGCATCTGATCGCTTTCTAATACTACCTCAACACAGAAGGGAAACGTTACCCTGTAGAGCCTTATAGTGTAGGAGTTAAAAGCAAATTCAGTTTATGTGCAGAGTTTTGTAGCAGAGAATCACATGACAACTAGTAAGGCTTAGGAAAGTAAGGGTCTTTCGTGGGGATGAAAATCTGTGGGGATTAAGAATGGAAATACAGTTTCAGGGAGAAAAAGAAAGAATGCTACAGACAATGGTGATGTGCTTTTGGAGTGGATGCTGCTGAGCGTAAATTCACCATGATATTCATGTTTCTTGGGGAGCAAATCAGTTCCTCAAGCCTCAGCACTGTCAGGATTCTGCCCTGATAACTCCTTCCTGCATGTTGCATTGTAGCGTGCTGAGCAGCTTGCCTGGTCTACTCACACACACACACGTACATGCCCTTTCACACTTGTGTGACACCACAAGTACCTCCAGAAGTCGCCCAGATGCCTCCTGGGAGGATCCTTTTATAGAGGACCATTTCTCATTCTGTGTCTTGGTCCCTTGGTCCCAAGGCACGCCGGGTCCTAGCTCCTCGACCAGGGATCGCACCCACACCCCCTGCATTGGAAGGCGAAGTCATCATCACTGAAGCACCAGGGAAGTCCCGAGAATCCTTATACAAGGAAAATAACACTTCTTATAGATTTTTTTCAACATTTAATATTTAAATTTATAATGAAAAATGTTAGATGTCCACTAGAAATTATGCAAGAGAGAACACAATTTTTTTTAGGAGGCATGTATGGGCACACACATTTCAAGAACACTGAGTTCAATAAACACATCGGTGGCCAACGTGGGGTGAGCAGAAAGAACGCCCGCCGAGCCTGGGACCCCGGGAGACCTCACGTGGGGCTTGTCCCTCTCAACCTTAACTGCTAGCTGACCCAGACCCAGAGAATTTAAAGGGTAGCTGGACCATCTAAAGGCAGGAGTGATGTAATATTGGAACATGGCAACTTGGAATACTCAGCAGCTTAAAAAAGCGCAACTAATAGTGAATATGCACAATTCCTCGACAAGTTTAAAGTGATATTTTTTGAAGAATAAATTGAGAGGGTCAAGTTCAGGAGAGTATGAAGAATTCCCCAGAAATGTTAGGACCAAAAGGTCACAGATGACATGGGATTTCTTTTGACCCTGTTGTAGTCCATGTGTCAAATTTAGCCATGCTTACTTGAACTCACTGATGCTGGGAAAGACTGAGGGCAGGAGAAGGGGACGACAGACGGTTGGATGGCATCGCTGACTCAATGGACATGAATTTGAACAAGCTCCGGGAGATGGTGAAGGACAGGGAGGCCTGGCGGGCTGCAGTCCATGGGGTTGCAAAGAGTCGGACACACGACTGAGCAACTGAACAAGAACCACCAAGAACTTGCAAAATTGTATCCCTGTGATTATCTGAATCCAAGCTTGGGAGTCCGATGGGCAAAGCCCAGAGGGCTGTGAGTCTGAGCCACACTAGAAGCCAGGCTGGAGAAGGAACCAAACCACCTATCAAATGTGGCAGGAAATCCACAGCTCCTTAAAAAAAAAAAAAAATTTCAATGGAAACCATGCTGTTTTTTTATATACTTTTATTTATTTATCCATCCTGTTATTTTATATTAGCTAGGTGGTCACTTACAACCTTCTTCTTGGATATCTTTAAAGATGTTTCTTTTAAAAAAATGACTCAACTAAGTCAAAAAAAAAAAAAAGTTGATAATAGCACAGCTAGGAAATGCAGATAGGCAAAATGGAGGAGATAAAACGACCCTGTTCTCACTCAGAGATAACAAAAGCAGAATCTCGGGCGTATTCTTTTGAAACTCTGTGTTGAAACTGACAACTTGGGCTCTGTTCCCGCTCCTGTTTTTCGCTAAAAAACTCTCCAGATGGCCCCTCTGATTTCCATGCTCCTCTGCGGCTATAGTGCCCTTTAGACAGGTCGTCTCTACTGACCTTGGGGAGTGCATAAGTGAGGAAGCGGAGGCCCAGGAGGCTCAGGGGCTCCAGCCCACAGCCAGGATTGTCCTCTGAGCCCCCAGCCTCCCACACCAAGAGCAGCAGCAGACCTGGAAGCGGCCACACGTCCACTTCCGGGTGAGTTGCCAACGTGACAAGTTTCGTGCATTCGATCCTAGTTAAGAAGAATCCGAGCAGAAGCAGATTCACACACACAGGGAACAGACCTGTGGTTGCCAAGGGAGAGGGAACTGGGGGTGTGGGGCTGGCAGAGGCAGGGTGCGGATTACACACAGAGTGGATGGGCAACCTGTAGAGCAGGGTTTTGCTTTGAGGGTTTTGCTTAGAGCAGGCTCTGCCAATCAGATTCCCAAGTTTGAATCCAGACCATTCTATTTTTTTATATACTTTTATTTATTTATCCATCCTGTTATTTTATATTAGGCCCTCATGTCCTGGGATAATCCACGATGAAAAGAATACAGACAAGAACGCGTGTGTCTACACCTGAGTCACTTTGGTGCACAGAGAAATTAACTTCAGATGGAAACCGAGTATATTTCAATTTAAGAAAAAAAGCAAACCAGGAATCAGCCAGTCAAGGGTCCATTTGGTACCTGAATCTTTAAAATCAAAGGAAGTCAGGACACCCCATCCTTGCATATTCAGA
>SJYA01012777.1:0-11272 GCA_006410615.1 Neotragus moschatus
AAAAGCCCAGGCTCCAGACTCCTCGGGCATGACCATAAAATCACAGGGCCTAGACAGAAGTCAGTGAAGTCTTGATAAATGCATTGGCAATCAGCTTTTTTAAATGATGATAAAACACGCATAATGAGTAATTTACTATTTTAGCCATTTTTCGGTGTGCAGGCCCATGTCCACTCACATTAGTGTGCAATCCATCTACAGAAAGGCACATTTTTGTTGAGGCTGTTGAAGACAGGGAACCGAGGATGAAGTTTTATTAAACAAAACGTCGTAAATCCACATAATGTGTGTCCATACAACCAGGAGAAATGAGGTCTAATGGGAACTGGAGGGAGGTCCTGTTGAGTGGGAAGCAAGCCGCCAGCTGAGCTCCAAGAAACAGACTTCTGCTGGTCCTCTTTCACAGGCACCCCTCACGGGGCAGCTCCTGCTGACTCTGTTCCGTTAGGGCTGTGGTCACTTTGGACAGAATGGAGGGGAAATGAGTTTGCTTTTGCTTCTGACACCTTGTCGCGTCCTTCGTCCCTCACCCC
Source organism: Neotragus moschatus (assembly GCA_006410615.1). Classification (NCBI taxonomy): domain Eukaryota; kingdom Metazoa; phylum Chordata; class Mammalia; order Artiodactyla; family Bovidae; genus Neotragus; species Neotragus moschatus. The sequence goes on from SJYA01012777.1 coordinate 534, forward strand.
CTCCCTTCTTTCTCCTGACTCCAGGATGTGGTCCCCTCGGCCACTCCTCCTNCCTCACGGGGCAGCTCCTGCTGACTCTGTTCCGTTAGGGCTGTGGTCACTTTGGACAGAATGGAGGGGAAATGAGTTTGCTTTTGCTTCTGACACCTTGTCGCGTCCTTCGTCCCTCACCCCCTCCCTTCTTTCTCCTGACTCCAGGATGTGGTCCCCTCGGCCACTCCTCCTGCTCCAGAGTGAAGCCTGGAAGCCTCTGGTACCCACGGCCCTCCCCATTCTCACAGCGCCCTCCCAGCCATCCCTGGCCTCAGCCCTAGCTCTTCCCTGGGGGGCAGAGGTCAAGATGTCTGTTTCCCCCTCCATAAAGTGGGAATAGGGCCTGCCTCCCAGAGTGCAGGAGGCTGAAATACAAGACCTGCACCCAGGGCCTGGGCTAGGCGCTCCAGACACGCCCCAACCCAGCTGAGCCATCATCTATGCTGTGGCAGGCTGCCATTCACAGTTTTTTTTCTTTCTTCTTTCTATTAACAAATTACTGACTCAGTGCATTGGGCCAATGCTGTGCACTCTTTGAACTACAACGAGAAAAGGAACATAGAAAAAAATGGAACAAGTACTCAAAGAAATACACACAGAGCGGCTCACACAGTAGGTGTGCAGCCGCACGTTAAGCCTGTAGTCTCAGCTCCGAGTGACAGTGGCTCACGCAGTAGGTGTGCAGCCGCACATTAAGCCCATAGCCTCAGCTCTGAGTGACAAACGGTGGGGAGGCGATGGCTGCGAGCTTCCCTAGAGGGAGCTGTTTCTTTCAGAGTGAGAGGGAGATGGTAGATGAAGAGTGTGTAGGATTGGGGCAGATGGGATGGGAGAGCAAAGTGTGGTCTTCAGAAACCAAAGATACCCACCTCTGCACTGTGTTGGCTCCTCTCCTCCTATGCGTCTGGCCCTGAGAGAGGATTAGCAAAAGAAGGGGGTTCACTCTTAGGAGAGCACTTTGGTGATCTCAGGCTGCAGCAGGGAAAGGCGATAATGACTGACTGCTGTTTGGATGAAGTGTTGGAATGATCTGAACGAGGGTCAACTTGAGAAGAATCTGGAGTACTGGGTAAGAACAGGGACAGGATTGGGGCCCAGCCCGATCACACACGTGCTGTGTGATCTCTTACTTAGCCACTCTGAACCTCAGTCTCTTCATCTGTAAAATGGAGTTGAACTTCATAGGGTTATTTGGGAATCCNGGTCAACTTGAGAAGAATCTGGAGTACTGGGTAAGAACAGGGACAGGATTGGGGCCCAGCCCGATCACACACGTGCTGTGTGATCTCTTACTTAGCCACTCTGAACCTCAGTCTCTTCATCTGTAAAATGGAGTTGAACTTCATAGGGTTATTTGGGAATCCAATGAGACGAAGCATATGATAGCGTCTGACATACAGTCAGTGCTTGATAAATCTCAACTATAATCATTTAAGAAGCACAGGACAGAAAACACGAACAATTTGTTCAGTAAATGGTGATCAATAAATGTAATTTTCCTCATGCTCAAATCACTCATGAAAGTTTTAAAATAAAGACAGCAAATCAGACCCTGAGGATCTGTTTTTGATCATAAGCACCATACATTTTTTATGCTACTGATGCTCTTTAGAATTAGTTTACATTTTGAGGGTCCAATCTTCTCACGTAGCTGAGAAAAAGCAGTAAAATATGCCTCTTGTCCTTTGTAGCTCCAGTTTTTCTCCTTGGCCTTTTCTAAGCTTTTGCTTTGAGAATTCGCATATACATTCTACGCTGCATCACAGCAGAAAAGCCTTACAAAGATCAGGGAATTACTCAGTGTCAGGGCACTGGGCAGCAGTCAACCTGGTGTCTCCATATCTGAATTCTGAAAGTTTGAAAAACAGTTGCAAAACTTCTGTGAGAGATCTATGAAAAATCTAGGCAAAATAGAACTTCGAAGAATAGTCAAAATGATATTCTAGTTTTAATCTGAGCATCTTCAAACTAAGTGTCACATTTTAAAGCTGTAAATGACAGAAAACTGAAATCAGGTTGCTTTCTAAGATAAAGGGAGTTTACTGATTCAGTAGTAACTGGAAATCTAGAGATACTGATTTCAGGGGAGGTTTGATCCAGCAGCTCAAAAGATGCCACATAAGGCCAGGTTTCTCTCCTCCCCATTCTGCCTTCTATGTTGTTGGCATTATCCTCAGGCTCCATGAAAGTAAAAGTGAAGTTGCTCAGTCATGCCCAACTCTTTGGGACCCCATGGACTATAGCTTACCAGGCTCCACTGTCAATGGGATTTTCCAGGCAAGAATACTGGAGTGGGTTGCCATTTCCTTCTCCAGGAGATCTTCCTGAGCCAGGGATTGAACCCAGGTCTCCTGGATTGTAGGCAGACGCTTTACCGTTTGAGCCACCAGGGAAGCCTGGCCCCAAAGGCANATGGGATTTTCCAGGCAAGAATACTGGAGTGGGTTGCCATTTCCTTCTCCAGGAGATCTTCCTGAGCCAGGGATTGAACCCAGGTCTCCTGGATTGTAGGCAGACGCTTTACCGTTTGAGCCACCAGGGAAGCCTGGCCCCAAAGGCAGCTCCGAGGTCTCCCTTAATGGAAAATAGCTACAGCATCTCCAAAAGTCACATTCTCATACCATACTATCTACAGTAAAAGAGATAGACTCTTCTCCCAGAACTGCTACAAGAAAAAAGGCTTATTTTCCCCCAAAGCCTCAGCCAATATCTTCTCCTGGCTCACTGGCTGTGATTAGCTTAGAGCCAATCCAGGTGACTTGGGGGCATGAGTGGTATGCCCGCAAGTCATGGTTTAAGATTATAGGGCCCACTTCTGGAATTTAGCTTCGATCCCACCCAAGTCAAGTTTCCTCTGGAAATTCAAGGATCTACTGCCAAGCTGGGGGAATAAACGCTGGGGAGCAAATAACCAGTGTGCACTCTACTGCATTTTTAAGAGGGAGCACTGGATTCACACAATGTGTGGCTACAGATTTATATACTAAAATCAAAGGCAAGGGACTTCCCTGGTGGCCCAATGGTTAAGATGCCATGCTTCCCGTGCAGGAGACATGAGTTTAATCCCTGGTTGGGGAACTAAGATCCCACATGCCCCGTGGCAAAAATAATAATAATAAATAAAACAAGGGCAAGGGAAATGTCTGTTTCTCAGCTGACTTGCCATTTTGATAGACTACAATAACCAGGAAGGCTTTTAGTGCTTGGCAGCGTTGTACCTTGGTTCTGTCCTGGAAGGCAGGAGGTGAGTGCGACATTTACAAATTAGTAACCAGAGGCCAAGGTCAAATGAATGGAGGGCCTAATGAGTTCCCTAAACAAAGAAATCTGTCCGCTGCCTTCCTGACCCTGCTCCCCTCTGAGGGTGCTGTTGGCTCTAGCCCAAAGGGCTCTGCATTCTTTGGCTTCTGTTCACGTTAATGAGATCACCCGATCTCAAATGACATTGTCCTCTGTCTAACGCTAATAGACATATCTTTTTAATGTTTACGTGGATCATGTGTACCTTAAAAGGAAAACAGAGTTTAAGGCTTGGAGTGAAAGACGGTGCTTAGCCTGCCCTGACCAGAGAGGACTGGAAACGGCAGGAAATGGGAGCAGGGGTTGGCAGGGAGCTCACGCAGGCGGAGCAGCTCAAAGCCCCTGCCTCAGCTGCCTACTTACTCCCTCTCAGCCCACATGGTGACACTCTGAGTGCACCCCGGGCTTCCAGCCCGGAAAAAAGGAGCCAGGATAAGTGGTTTCTATAACGTAATGGGGCTAAATGAATGGTTTCTAACTCCCAACTTTCAATTACAGTTTAGACATGGTTTTAGTAATAGAATTGAAGGTAACAAGAGATCAACTGGAAGAAAGATGTGGAATCAGATTTTCCAGCATTCCAAATTGCTCATGGAAAGGGGCTATTCACTTATTCATCAAATATTTTTGTCATCCAACAAATACTTATCCAAGGCCCACTCTGGGCTGGTCTAGGGGTACAGTGGTGAACACGACCCAGTCCACATGGGGTTTATGGTCTAGCCCAGAAGCCGTAAGCAATAGCCAAGTGATCGTGCAATTCCACCGAGAGTAAGGATTTTCAGTGGAATTGCACATTCAGGCACAGTCAAAAAAGTCTTAGCTGAATTTTGTGGGATTAAATGATTAGAAAAATTCTCAGTATAGAACACTTTTAAATGCTAGATAAAGTGTCAAAAAACTATAATCAAAAAAAAAAACTATAATCTTTTTCATCAGTTTTGTTCAGTTTTTATTTACATGTAGTGAAATTCACTGATTTTAATTGAACAATTCAATGAATATTGACAAATGTATAGAGTCACACAACCAGCACCACAATGACGATATAGTACATTTCCATCAACCCACAAAATCCCCGTGCCCCTCTCTATTCAGTTCTATCCCCCTCTCCCTAAGACCCCTGGCAACCGATCCTATTGATTGTTTAAGCCTATTGATCCTATTACTATAGTTTTGCCTATTCTAGAACTTCATATAAATGAAGTTATACAGTATGTAGTTTCTTGTGTTTGTAAGAAGAGGACCTGGGCAGCCGAAGGTCCCTACCCGCTCCCCTGCCCTTGGAACGTGAGCTCTGCCCGCTTCCCCATTCTAGAAACTTCCCAAGGATGCAAGCCTGGAGATAGTGATGTGCGGCTGAGCCCACTGAGACAGTGTACGTGACCAAACCAACCCAAGGCCTCTCTATATAAATTGTTAAGAATCTGGCAGACAGGTGCGAAGATGTACTCATCTGTGGCTGCCCCAGACAAGCCTTGTACGTTTCCTTGGTGATGAAACCTGCCACTTACCCATCTGAAGTGCTCCTTCTTCAGTCTGTCCCTGCCCTCTGTGCAGAGGAGCCACTTTCAGATTTCAGAATAAAGCAGGTCCACAGTATTTGAATTCTTCCTCTCAGTGCCACACTTTGGAGATTTCTCCATGCTGGCGCACATGTCAGGAGTTTGCTCCTTTCTACTAATGAGCGAGCAATGTTCCACTGAATGGATATACCACAAACAGTTTTATGAATTTAACTGTTGACTGATATTTGAGTTCTTTCTAGTTTTTGGCTGTTAGGAATAAGTGAACATAAATATTCACCTATAAGTCTTTGAAGAAACATATATTTTCACTTTCCTTGGGTAAATATTTAGGAATGGAATGGTTGGCTCATATGGCATCATAAGCAGAATTCTAAGGAAGACTCCCAATGACCTCATCCTTGCTTAACTCCCTCCCCTTTAAGCGTCAGTGGAACCTGTGAATATGATGAGCTATTGCCTTCATGACTGCCTCCTTTACATGGCAAAGGGAGATTATCCAGGTGGGTCTAGCCTAATCATGTGAACCTTTTAAAAACTTTTTAGACAAAAGAGAAAATCAGAGAGATGTAAGCACAGGGGCGATTCAATGTGTCCTTGCCGNAGCGTCAGTGGAACCTGTGAATATGATGAGCTATTGCCTTCATGACTGCCTCCTTTACATGGCAAAGGGAGATTATCCAGGTGGGTCTAGCCTAATCATGTGAACCTTTTAAAAACTTTTTAGACAAAAGAGAAAATCAGAGAGATGTAAGCACAGGGGCGATTCAATGTGTCCTTGCCGACTTGAAGATAGAGGAAGATGGTCAGCCTCAAGGAGCCAAAAGAAGCTGTCGGCTGACAGCCAGCAGAGAAGCGGGGACCTCTGCCCTGTGTCCACAAGGGACCGCACCATGCCAACACCTCTGAGCTCGCAAGCAGAGTTCATCCTAGAACCTCCAGAAGAGGACCCATACTGGAGAGCATCTGACTTCAGTCTTGTGATACCATGAGCAGACAATCCAGCCATACGGTCCCAGACTTCCGATCTTTACAACTAATGAGCTAATAAGAACTGTAGTTCTAAGGCCCTAAATTTGTGGTGTTGTTACAGCAATAAAAAGCTAGTACATACAGTGAGTCATGTTCAACTTCTTAAGAAACTGCTAAATTGATTCCCAACGTAGCTACACCATTCTAAGCGCCCACCAGTAACGTCTGGGACTTCCAGTAGCCCCACATTCTTGGCAATACTTGATACTGTCGGTCTTTCAGCTCTTCTTGTGTCGTGCCATTTCATTGTGGCATTTCAAAATTTGCTTTTCCCTGAAGCTCCAGTACTTTGGCCACCTCATGCGAAGAGTTGACTCATTGGGAAAGACTCTGATGCTGGGAGGGATTGGGGGCAGGAGGAGAAGGGGACGACAGAGGATGAGATGGCTGGATGGCATCACTGACTCGATGGGCGTGAGTCTGAGTGAACTCTAGGAGTTAGTGATGGACAGGGAGGCCTGGCGTGCTGTGATTCATGGGGTCGCAAAGAGTCGGACACGACTGAGCGACTGAACTGAGCTGAACTGATGACTAATGATGTTCACATCTTTTCATGTTCTTATTTGTTATCTATACATCTTTTTCAGTGAGATGTCTGTCTAAATATTTTCCTCATTTTAAAAAATTGAAAAAAATTTGTCTTATTCTTTCAAAGTACTACAGTACTTTGAGTACTTTGGTGGTAAAGTGAAGGGAAGAGACGCAGAACTATGAAAAAGCTTGATTGCCAAGGGGAAAGTGAAGGGAAAGCAGGCCTTCACTGAGAGAGGAGAGGGGGTGTCTGCCAACCTCAGAGTCTCAGTTTGAATGACTGCATCCAGGAGGTAGGAGAGAAAAAGCATTGGGCTTAAGTGGGGTGGGAGGCCAGAATTCCTGAAACATAACACAATGTAATATAACCCACCTGCTTAAGGAGATGCTACCTACCTCAGCCTTGGCACTGGAAGAAAACTCTGTCCAAAGCACTTCTAATCTTAAGCTTCTACTCAAAAGTGTTTGAGCCTGAAATTTNGGCCTCACATGCTAAGTACACGCTCACATCACCTTTTCTGCTCAAAACTCTCCACTGGCCAGCAGGGCTGAGCCTCTGGCTATTGTCTGGAGTCACCACTCCCCCTGATGAGCACCTTCTAGGCACCCAAGCAGCTCTCTTCCTCAAATATGCCAAGTGCCCGCCTACCCTGAGCTTTCCCACTCGCCTCTCCTTTGCTTTCTCTGCTCTTCTGCTTGAATCCCTCACCAGGCCTCGCTCCCGTCCTCGGTCTGGCTCTCTGCTCAAGGTCACTTCAGAGCGACCTTCCCTTCTCTCCCTGATTCCCAAAACAGCCCCACTGACTCACCCTCTATTCCCTTTGGCCTGTTTTATTTTTCCGCACATCACTGCCCAACATTGAACATATTTTTTGCTTTGTCTGCCTCCTCCCACCAGAACACAAGCTCCAAGAGCGTGGAGACAGATTTTGTTCACTTTTGGGTGGCCAGTAACTACCACAGCAGAGGCTCGGCATGTGCTGAATAAACGTGCCACAGACACACTAGGGGAGAACAAAATCGGATATGCCCCAACTGCTGCCGAAGCTTAGTGGTTTTAGAAGAAATCAAAGACGAGAACCAACAAGTTTGACTTAAAACATCTTTGTTTTAAGAGACTTGGAAAATTTAGTCATAAAAAATATAGAAGTTATCATTGTTCTTATCACTGAAGGTTTGGGGGCATGGAGCACATTATACCCACACAAAATACTACGCAGAAGGCGAGCTATGAAGATCATGCTTCCAAGAACAACATGGAAAACTGCTGATGCTTAATATAAGTAGGATTTTAATATGTCAACTCTATCTACAAGCCATAAACTAGAAAGAATGGTAGATGCTCTCTTAGGTGTTTGCCGGCCCATACTTATCACCATCCTCTGGGCACCCTCTGCCCTTTCTATACCCTGCAGGGGAAGACCCCAGCCACCATGTTTGTACCTCCACCCCAACTCCTATTGACTGTACCAATGGTGGGCACCTAACACAAGCGGGCGCCATCACACTGCCTCCCACTTAAAACTGAGGTTAACGGACAATGATCCACTGAATATAGCTACCAGGCAGCCATCTTCCCTCGTGTACACTGGAAAACAAACGAGCTCATCTGCTAAGAGACAGAAATGAGGGACTACACAGTGAAGAGAGACACACATACAATGTGTGGCAGCCCCCTTGGGACCTAACAGCACCCTGTTTCCTGATTCCATCCCCTCTGATGGTGAACAGCATTTCCTGTTTTGAAATACAGAGAGACACCTCTGTATTCTTATATTAATAATATATGATCCTTCTTTTGCTTACACTCTCCAGTTGGTATCTATTATTTAAAATTTTAAAAATCTAGTCTACCGTAGGACAGCAACTAAAACCTAAATCTTTGGATGTTTGGGTAGAGGTGATTATACTTTTTCAGTGTCTTCATTTTCCTCATTTTGGCCACAAAAAAGCAGCATGCTTTGAAACTTTAAAAAATGCTCAAAAATAGGTATGAGAATAAATCCGAATGGTATATAATATGCCAAAATACCAGAGGCTGTATTGGAGTAATTTGTGTTCTTTCTCTATTTTTAAAACTTCCTAAAATGCAGACACTATTACTCTTATGGTAGTAGAATAAGAAAAGCTCTTATTTTTAAAAAAATTAAAAAAAAAAAAATTTTCTTACTCTTATAGTTAAAAAAAAAAACATACTTTCTCAGAAAGCACCATCTTAACTTTTATCAAGAACACATTAACATCTTTTAACAGGCATGCTGAACTTTCCAAATATCTGTATCCACCTTCCATTACTTTTAGAAGTTTACCCTTCAATCATTCTGTAAACTGCTGCTAACTTTCAAAGGTAATCATGATGATTCTTCCCCACTTCCAGCTTTATTATTTTGGTTTTTTTTTTTTTGATGACACAAATTGGTAGTATCATCATTCTCAAGCGTGTATTTCCACTTTTATTATATAGGAATGTACCCATAAAGTGCTTTTAAAATTTTTTTTCTTTTTATTTGTCTATTTATTTGGCTGCACTGGGTCTTAGGTGCAGCATGTGGACTCTTAGCTGTGGCATGCAGGATCTAATTCCCCATCCAGGGATAGAACCTGGGCCCCCTACATTGGGACCACAGAGAGTCTTAGCCATTAGACCACCAGAGAAGTCCCCCACGAAGTGCTTTTACGTGTTCAGTATGGTGTTAATATTGAAATAATGGCTTATATATTATGCTACAACTTCCTTTCTTTGCTCATTGTTTTATTTATCCACACTGATATAAGTAGCCCCTGTTCTCTCGATTTTAGTATTACTGCATGTATTAAAGCAAACCTGAGCTGATTTGAGCTGTTAGGCTTATGTCTACCTTTTTAATATTTTAGATAGAGCTGAAATCAACATCATGGTACATATTCCCTGTATTTATGTGAATGTGCTTTTTCATGGAAATGAATTTTAAGTTCTATACCTCTATATGGATCTTTTAGTAATGTGATTTTTGCCATCTGTGTATCTTTGGTGAAATGGCTGAAACTTTTCAGAATTGGGTTATCTTCCTCTTAGAGTTATAAAGGTTCTGTATATATCCTAGATAGAGATTCATTGTTGTATATGTTTTGCCAATATTTCCTCCCATAACTTGCATTTTCATAACAGTGCCTATTGAAGAGGAAAATGTTCTAATTTTGACAAAGTCCAATTTATCAATATTTTATGACTCATTTTTTGTCATATTTAAGAAATCTTTGCAAAACCCAAGATAACTAAGATTTTCTCCTGCATTTTGTTCTCCAGTTTTATGGTTTTAACTCATGTTCATTTCTTTGATCCATCTAGATCTAACTTTTACACATGATCCCCAAATTTATATCTCTACCCAGACCCCTCCCACCTAAACTCAAAGTTCTTTTTCCAAATCTATCATGTGCATTACATGATAGTATTTCAAAACTGTAATGTCTTAAAAACCAAGCCCCTAATTCTTAGCATCTGCTCACCTGCCCCTCCTGCAGTCTTCCCCTTCTCAGGAACTGTCAATTCCAGGCCTCCAGGTCCACAGAAGGGGATGTGGAGCAGCCCTATTGGGATGTCCCTCCACTGAATACCCAAGACACACTCTGCAGCTTCTCTTAAGGTTACCCTACTCTGTCATCGACACTGTCCTGGGTGTATAATCTATCCTCCTTATTTGAGAACTGCACATTTACAAACTTGCCTATTGTTAAAATTTACTTTAATCACCAATCAATACGCATGGCAATTTTCTAGTCATTCACGGACACATCCAGATTAATAAAAAGTTGGAGTCTTCTTCCCACCTCTCCACGTTTTTACCCATCATGAACCCTGTACATTTGCCATTTTACTGCCTTTTTTCATACATAAACTAGGTGCCTTCAAAGGCTCATTAAATAAACTTTTTTTTTAAGAAAAAAAGAAGTGGAAAGGCTGATGCCCTGCCCTTTTGTCTCAGCTCTCAGACTGTAAACAAGTGTCCTCGTCACAGTCTACCTAGGGCCGCACTTTTCACCTTTCTTGCTTCTTGTTTCTGGTGACTTCACTGTTGAAACTGGCCCCCAAGCACGGTGATGAACTGCTGTCTAGTGCTCATAAGCTCAAGAAGCCTCTGACATGCCTTCCAGATAGGATACATGTTACAGGATCTTAGTTCAGGCCTGAGATATGATGTTCCTGGTAGTGAGCTCAGTGTTAATCATCAATAATACACATTAAATAAGGTGTTTTTACACAGAGGCTCACATAAAACAAGGTTATATGTGACCTATGGATGGGATGCTGTGACCAAAGGCTCACAGGAGCCTCAC